>OZ007573.1:2343104-2365604 GCA_963931925.1 Onchidella celtica
ATCTGGTTTATAGTCTACAAGGAAATAGATCAATTTGGTCTTGGCCCCAGAGACAGCGGGAGGTAATTCCTTCGTTACAGAATAACGATTTTGTCCCTTGTTAGTCTTACAGTACTGTTTTGTGGACAGATTTATTTCCCTTTTATTCCAACATCTCTCCAAGCATCAAACTGAGCAAGTAATGATGTTACATTTTCATGTCAGAGGCTAAACTCTGTTCTGCAAGTCATGTCCTCAATTATGTTCTGTTGGTAGCGGGGATAGATAGATAGATAGATAGATAGATAGATAGATAGATAGATAGATAGATAGATAGATAGATGGATAGATGGATAGATAGATAGATAGATAGATAGATAGATAGATAGATAGATAGATAGATAGATAGATAGATAGATAGATAGATAGATAGATAGATAGATAGATAGATAGATAGATAGATAGATAGATAGACGGATAGATAGATAGATAAACAAAATTATATAGATTGAAAGATAAATGAGTCGATAGAGAGACAGAAAAATACATATATAAAATATATACCAATATTAGAAAGCCTATTACCAAAACCAAGCCCTGGCATAATATAAAAACCCTGCCTACGTTCTGAAAAGGACATTATGGCAATTGACAGCATCACGATTGTCAACTTAAGTAGTCAAAATAATTATGACAGATGTCTTTTCCTCTCATTTTCCAAATTCTCTGAGACCTTACAGAACGCCTAGTCGTAATAAATTGCTAGAGAAAAAAAACAACACATTCTTGCCGCGTATGATGATGTACACGTGTGTAGACACGTTGATAAACAAATGTACAATCAGACAAGTAGACAAATAAGCTGCCAAGTAGTCAGATAAATTCTCTGTGGAAAGCTCTCCAGCTGTGGGTAGGAAGACTACATCCTAAAAAAAACGAAAAGAAAACCAGATTGGCCATCCTGTGGGAAAGGCGATTTGACTTGGCGACTTTGAAAGGGAAAAAAAAAATTATCGAAAAGAAAGAAAGGCAAATTTGTGCGGAATCAATAGATTCTGTCGTGGACGTGACGGCAGCCACTGCGTGTAGGAAATCCGCCTTTTCTTTCCGTTTAATCCCCATTATAAACATCATGTGACTTTTTTTTTTTAGTTTTTTAAAAGTTTTTGGTGTTTTTTTTTTTTTGTGTTTTTAAGTTTTAATTTGGGGGAGGGGGGGGGGGGTTATATCCCACATGTTTGGTTACAAAGTATGACTGTAATATACAAGTCATGTTTAAATAGATGCAGTCATACGCTCCGTCAGTCTTCCTCCATCATAATTATTATACTCCTGTACAAAACTTTTTCAGATCCATACGAAACAACTTTTGAGAATTTAACCAATGTGTTACTATTATAGGAAAGTATTGAATGCCATTGTTAAACTTGGCTCTGAATACGAAACAAATCAAGAACAGACCGTGGAGAGCGCAATGTAGCTGTTACCGTGCCGACACGCTGTTACACCCAAACTTAAACACAAACTCATATCTACCCATTTTTGCCATTGATTCTTGTCTGTTTGAGAAGTGACAGTGTGTGTGTGTGTGTGTCAGAGTTCTTGTGTCTTCGATCTTGAAAAGTCGCAATTCTTCTCGCCCTCCAACTGCGCCCGTACATGTTGTATGGGGTATAAATGAGAACGGTAGGGAGGTAGCGTAGGCATACGTGGCCGCTTCCTTCAATACACTTATCAATCTTAATTTTCTCCTATCTTTTGTTCCTTCACCAAGACATTTGCACCCAAGAGGCATTTCGGCTGGACTTTTGAATCAGAGGGAATGGTATATTAGGTCACAATGAATAACACAGAAGAGAATATTGATACAAACGCCTTTGAAAAACTGTTTTCATTCACTTCGGCAATGTGAACTTCATGATACATCACCGCAGAACAGAGATACTACCAGATGCGACATGAGGCAGGAGTACGTCATCAATTTTGACTATCCTGCGCCATTTTGGATGGGATCAATTGTTCGTAACTAGGCACGCGCGCAACGATGTTCAATAATAACGTCAGAGAGCGTGTATTTAGAGAGCGATCTCACTTCCTCCAACTTGCCAAACTAGGTCACGGCGGTAACAAGAATTGAAAGAGACTGTCTTCACCAAATACAGTGTGCGTATGTGGTTACTGAGATTTTTGTTCATATTTTTGGGTTGATAGAAGTTATTTAGAGCCGTTTGTAAGCCCTTATTCCCCATGGAAATGCACCAACGGGTATTGTTTACGGCTGATCAAGACAAGGGAAGTTGTAGTACATCCAAAATGGTGGTGTGTATACTTCCCGTAGTTACAAATAGCGGGCTTCTTTCTCTTCTGGTAGTTCCTTATTCTGTGTACAACATTGGCCGTTTTTTTTTAATGGTGGAGTGGTGCTAACGTTTGCTGGCGGCAAAAACGGGGGGTATACCAGAAATTACAACTTACACAAAGATACCATTGGCTGAACATCGGGTTTACATTCTTGTATCCATTCACTTCAAGGCGGTATCATACTATGCCCGGTAAGACGCAATCAGATGCTGGCAGACAAGAAGTGCACATCATATTTTCTTATATGGGGAGGCCCTGTCATACTAAGGCCGGTCAGACACAGTCAGCTTCAGCAATTATTTGTTTGGTGTACATTTGCTGGCACCATCCTGACTTTGTCTGACTGGTTTCACTGTAATATCTCCCTTACTGTAAGAGTATGATTTTTATTTTTTATATTTTTTTACTAGAAGGCTTATTCATAATCTAAAAAAGATGATTTCTCTAAAAAAAAAAATATTCTTTAACGTCCCTGACAAAGGAAAAGTACATGCAAAATTTCCTAGAAATTCAATTGCCAATTTGTGTGTAAATCGATGATACTGTGGCGGACAGCAAGATTTATGGACTATAACAGAACAAATAGAATTCCTTCTAACCCGCTTTACCATGACCGGAATCAACATCGATTTTCTGGGAACTGTCTGTTGGATTTATTTCAAATTTTCTGTAGGTTCAGATTTCTTTGTAAATCTCATGGAACTGATTTTGTATGTTAGACTGTGACCCAAGCTTGAGTTTGGTTCTTTGGGCTTTGTAAAATAATAATGATAACCGAGACAGAATACACCAAGACAAACCATTCCTTTTCCCACTTTAATTATGTCCATAAATCTTGTGCACGTATAAATGCGGTGAGTACGACTCTTTTCCGTTCAATTATGAAGGGCTGAGGTGCGAATTGTTTCATTGTTGACATCGATGTTACGCGCGCTAGTGCACGAATGGATGACGGATTGATTGGTCCAGGTATCCTGTGTCTAGGATAATAATAAGGCCAAAGTATTTTTCTAAAATCTACGTAGTTAAACCGTGGGAAACACCCAAAAAGAATTCAACAAACTGTGTGAACGTTAGACGTGTTTGCCCAACATGACCCAACAAATATTGAAGTAGACATGCCCAGACTGTGCAGGTGTCACTTACCGAAATATGCAGCCACCGTGTTCCTGTTCAAGGTGAACACAGATTTAATGTTTCGCACAGTAAATACTGTAGTTGTTTTTGTTGTTGTTGTTTTCTTTTAAATCATTCTAGGTTAAGCTGGATTTTCGTGTGTGCGGAAACGGCAGCTGGAACGTCAAGATCCTTCAAGTGGTGAAATAGAAGGAATATTTTCATGATTGTGTACGGACACGCCATTTCCGTACCCATGGAAACACTCTTTGTTGTTTTTTTTCTACCTGATAGATTTTTGCCGTGTTCGTTGCCGTTTCTGTTCCGCACACACGGCAAACGCAGCTGAATTAGTTTTTTTTTAGAAAGCCCAAAGAAACAAAACTGAGAATCGGGTCACTGTCTAATAAATAAAACATCAACTCCGTAAGTTTAGGTGTGTAATATGAGAATTAAAATTTGTTTAAAAAAATACTTCAAGGCCAGTAAGTTCCGAGGAACTCTTCAGTCCCTTGTGGACAAAAAGACGTCCCCACCTCTTTCCCCCCACCCATTTTTTTGTTCAATCATGTGTCCTTCAGTGTATCCAAAAGTAGATATTGCCACCGAAAGTCGATCCTGGTTCGTAGTTCATGTAAAAACAGATTTGCTAGGCTTGGGTGGAATTAGTTCTATAGTTTTATCTGTAGGAACTCGACAAAGTTTACATCCAAACGTTTGCCACTCTGGAGTTCATCAACAAATAAAATCTATTGCTACAGTTTCGGTCCAGCATTGATGCAAATGTTTTAAATCCACAGACATCCAAAACCTTCAGTCCAAGCAAAACTGTACGTAAGCAAATTTTTGTTTTTCTTTTTTAATGAAAAAAATCAGAAAAAAGTAAATCAGGCGACATTTTCATATGTTTCTTTGCTCATTTTTTGTGTGTAAGGATCTCTTAATTCATCCCATCGTCAGAGAACAGCGATAATGGCAACAAAATAAGATGAGATTAGAACCACTTTAATATCCAATGAGGAAATTCTCTTTCACAGAGTGTTTAGGAGCATAATGCATGGTATACACACATTTTGGGCATCATTACATATCGTAACTCAATAAACTCAATAAAAGGCGTACTTGAAGTGACATGACAAGGAACCTCAGTGAAATATGGCGTGAATTATGGTGAAATATTAAATACGGCGACCAGAGAGAAGAAGAAGAAGAAATAAAAAGAAAAACAGAAAGAAAGAGCCGACAAACAATGAGACGTGGAAATAAATAAAGATTTCAACTCACCTATGGCTAGTCTATTATTCCCAGTAAATATTCCAATATTGCCTCATACACAAATAACTTCAATTTAAAAGAGCACAGAAGAAAGTCAGAGCATAATCCCATTATGTCCGTCCTGTGACAGATACCTGGACTAACCAGCTGTCCGTGTCACAGTCCACACAGACCAGAGCACGCCACACGGACAGACAAGGTGAGTCCTCCACCACAGCGATCACTCACGACAGAGTTCTCTCTCTTGTTTGTCTAAACTCCCCTGTCTGTGTCTCTGGCTCAAACCCCTCTCACGTTACTCAACATGCCCTGCGGGCAAAATGAAAAACGGAGGGGGGGGGGGGCAATTATTATTCCTCTGCTTATTCAAATATACTTTTTTCATTTTTTTTCCATGCAAGAAAGAATTATGGTTATTATCAGAGTCAATAAATTCTTTACACACACGCATCGGTCACGATCTTTGTATGGCCGTGTGTGGATTACCCTGCATGTAGGATGCGGTTTCCCGATAGACACAGTCCTGACGCGAGGCCGTTCTAACTGGGCATTTGTCACCTTTATCGACCGTGTAACAGTTTGTCTCACATGATATGTAAGTTTTGCTGCGTGTCAACATGAAAGTTCTTATATTAATTGCACCCCAGTATTATATACAAACGAAGTCTAGCTGTAGAAATCAGACACTGCAGTATATTATAGAACCAGGATGCAAACGATAAAATTAAAAATCTCCTGGCACATTAGTTGTGCGACAATGTGATTTTATGATAGATACAACAGAAAGGAGGAATGCTTTTGAAGTTGCACTATCACGTTTTTGGTTCAGTACATTTAACTTGCAACTTTATCATGAAATCTAACTTTTAAACGGCCAAATATCTGCGTTGCCACATCAGGAAAGTGCTGCCAATAGATAGCATGGACAGATTGGGGACTGACTGTTCCCTGTCAATAAAACATTCATTAGAGCGAGTTATCAGTCTGTGGAGCAATGGTAGCTACATTTAAACTATGGCATCATGAGGTGAAATAGAGATTTGGGGAGAAGGCGGGATGAAACCAAAGCTCTTTCAAGGAAGTTTTATGAAAGGGGGGGGGGGAGGGGGGGCATTGTGTTAGAGTGATGACAGGTTGTGACAGGAGCAACGGTGAGGGGAGGTGAGGGGAGGGGAGGGGAGGGGGTGATCGGAGTTGGAGTTTGAGATTGGAGAAAGCACGACGACAACACGATACCGGCCATCTTGTGCTCGGCAAAGGCCTGACCATCTACAGGCAAAGTATAATGGAATGACAGGGCGGAAGGAAACCCTACTAGAATGGCCCACCAATCACCGGCGCAGGCCGGTGTAACTAACGCCTCCTCCCTGGCTGGTCAGACATACTTTACTAAAACATGCCTGAACGTGTAAGTTTGTCACACTGACATCGGGAGACCAGCAGATATCACACATTCATTCTTTACATAATTGTGATCGGACATTCCTTTTGAACTAAACATTTCGATACCAGTCAAGATTTTTTTATTTTTTTTCAGCAATTTCAGTTGGTTTGGTTGTTAGTCTTACAGCCATTCATTGATTTCATTTTATTCTGAACTTTGATGAACATCAAACTTCTCGGTATAATTTGATGCTCAACTTACAGAGAAATAAGGAATGATTTGAAAGGTTTCCCTTAGGCTGGGGCGTACACCAGGTAACTCGGTACTTTGAACCTTTGACATTCTCTTACCGTGTAGTGAGCGCCAGGCCACGCGAAGACGCTGGCAGATATGATTGGTTCATCTTCCACACGAACAAATTTTGTGATGTAAGCATCTGTTTCGATTTATGCCACAGTATCGATCTCATCCTCTGCACTCGTATGGCGACTTAGCATCTGAAGTTAATAGTATTGACGTGTCAGCCATTTGAGCAGTTGTAACTTTAACACTTTGAAGACGACGCTGACAGGGAATAGATATTTTGACTTTTTTTTTTTCTCTGTCAGTGTCAGGCCTGACACGCTGCCACTTGACGGTACCTGACACGGGGCCGCTACTTTCGTGGTAGGGAATTGTTTCTTTATACTGTTTTCGTGTCTGAAGTCACAGATTGCCAGCACGCTGTCACTGCCATTCTCAGTGACATGAGAGACTAAGATGACCAGTGAGCTGATATTTGAATGCCTCCAGCCATTGTCTGTTCCAACATCCAGCCTTAATGACGTCAGGAATTCAATTTGATAAATAAGATGACACTCTGCGACGTCAGTTTAGCCTTTGTCATAATGTATTTCCTCACACTCTCCTGCCGAAAATGGTGTTTGATAGGGGGCGGGGGGCGGTTAGAGATGGGATTGGGGGTAGCGTGGAGAGGTCAAGATGCAGTGAAAAACTAGATCGATGAATTCGCTTTTGGACAAATTATTCTGCCCGTAGAAGGAGAGAGAGACAGAAAGAGACAGAAGAGGGTGAGAAGGGGAGGGCGCGAGAAAAAGAAAGAAAGAAAGAGGGGGAGAACGAAAGAGAAAGAAAGAGGAAGAGAGAGAGAAAGAAAGAGGGAGAGAGAGAGAGAGAAAGAGGAAGAGAGAGAGAAAGAAAGAGGGAGAGAGAGAGAGAGAAAGAGGAAGAGAGAGAGAAAGAAAGAGGAAGAGAGAGAGAAAGAAAGAGGGAGAGAGAGAGAGAGAAAGAGAGAGAGAGAGAAAGAGAGAGGGGAGAGAGAGAGAGAGAAAGAGAGAGGGGAGAGAGAGAGAGAGAGAAAGAATGATAGAGAAAGGAAGAAAGAAGAGAAAGAGAGAGAGAGAGTGAAAGAAAGAGAGAGAGAGGGTATCAGAAATAAAAGTGTGATGTATAAAACTTTAATGTGGAAGAAAAAATGACTGGATGGAAAAACAAAAGAAAGAAATGTCATGAATTATCTTCGGGAAGGAGTGAAAGGCAAACCATGGAATTAATCAATTCTAGGAAAATTGTAAAGCATCATAATTGTGGCTGGAGGGAGAGAAAGAAAAATAGGGACGTATAAACAAAGAGACCTAGTATGACAAGAGATCAAGGCGAACAGAGTGGGAAGTAAGGAAGAGAAATGAGTGGGAGGAAAGGTCTACAGGAAAAAGAACGTAATTTGAGGCACACACACAAAATTGTCAAGGTTTTCAGAGGAAAAAATGTGAAATGTGGGATTTGTGGCGGACAGAGGATCGAATTGATGCAGGCCAGGGCTCTATTGATGGCATTGTTATCTGTGTGTGTGTGTGGAGGGGGGGGGGGTGGGGGAAAGGGGGGGAGGGATAATTACCGGTAATTTACAATTCGCAAAATCGGTGAAGGAGGATGTAAAAATGGGACAAAGAGGAAAATCTGATCACAAAGTGAGAGAAAGAATAATAAATAAAACAAAAAAACTCCTCAATTCACACAGAGAAAAGAAAAGACAAACAGGGGGGTGGTGGGGAGCGGAGGAATAAAACAAGCGAGAGACAAAAGAGAGAGAGAGGGAGAGAAGGCTAGAAAGAGAGAGAGAAAGAGAGAGAGAAAGAGCGAGAGAAAGAGAGAGAGAAAGAGAGAGGGAGAGAAGGCTAGAAAGAGAGAGAGAAAGAGAGAGAGAAAGAGAGAGAGAGAAAGAGAGAGAGAGAAAGAGAGAGAGAAAGAGAGAGAGAAAGAGAGAGAGAAAGAGAGGTATAATTTGCTGATGATTATGTCAATATTTCTTGGATATTATAGAGAGAAGCTTAATCAGGCTACGAGGGCAGTGGCATGCTTGTTTATTTATGTGTGTGAGATTAAAGCAGCTGGGATCATGTGACATTTCGTCTTGTGCGGTTATCAGTTTTTCCTCAGGGCATCCGGCACGACTTGGCAATTTGTTTACATGGAGATCAATGTGTGTGTTTTCCTTCATTTGAAATTACAATCCTTACTCTATCCTATCTATCTATCTATCTATCTATCTATCTATCTATCTATCTATCTATCTATCTATCTATCTATCTATCTATCTATCTATCTATCTATCTATCTATCTATCACACACACACACACACACAAATCTATCTATCTATCTATCTATCTATCTATCTATCTATCTATCTATCTACATATCTATCTATCTATCTATCTATCGCACACACACACACACACACACATACACACACAAATCTATCCATCTGTCTATCCGTGCACGGTCTGCATCAAGCCCATATCGATCATCCAGAAAAAAAACCTCTCATGCCGAGGCCATATGAAAATGACATAATCAGTTGAAGTGTATAGGAAATAATACTTAAAACTCAAGTGTTCATATCACACAAACTGTTCAACATACTTCTGAAAGCCACGTCAAAAGACATTGGCACACAGCAATTATAGTTCTTTTTTGTAAATATGCTCCCTTGCTCATTCCGTCCACCCCCACTGCCCTTCTCTCCGGCATGTCTGTAGTCTATTCAAAATGGTCCCGTAAGAGATCTTAGCCAAAAGTAATACATTAAGACACGGTGTGACGTTCCGTACTCGCACACAACCCACATTTCTTCACCCCTGAATAAAAAGAGCTGGGTCAGTCAATAATACTGATAATATGTCAGAGATTGGAGTGTACGAAAGAATATTCATTAAGGAAAGATTGTGTAATACTGAGAAAACATCCAGCTAGTATTGGTTAAGTCAAGCCATCGATTTTCGTCGTGGTGGTGGCAGTTTTGAGTAGTACTAGTGGATATGGTAGCAGTTATGTAGTTGTAGTTGTGGTTGTGGTCCTGTAATACAGTTGTAGGAATTACTGTACCACTAGCAGATTTTTCCCCTGAGCTCATTATACTTCTTTTTTTATTTTATGGGTACCCCTTTAACGAGTGAGTTAACTTGTCAAGTGTGGTCATGTTTAGATATATATATAAGTCAGTACTGTGAGATCCTGTCTGTTGCCTTTTTTCGTATTTTGTTTGTTACAGTTGCCGTATGAAAAACAGAGAAGAAATAAGATCAGTTACAGCAAAATGTTTGTTAGTTTTCTACTTGTCCCTGGTCTGTACAGAACCTAGGGGTGAGCTCTTCCCACTTTCCCACTTCATCAAAAGAAGCGTCCATTGTTAGTCCAGGTGCCACAACAGTAATAAAGGTCTCTAAACTGCAGGGGTCCGTTCTGTTCCTGTCCTAGCCAACTACTAACTGAACCTAGTAGTAGCAGTGGTGGTTGTTGTTGTAGTAGCAGTAGGAGGACATCCATGGAGTATCTGGGCTCGGAACTGGGAAAAGAGGGAAAGGGGCGGGGGTGTTCCCAGCGTATCAAAAGCGTACATGATGGCGTATCAAAAGTGGACATGATGGCGTATCAAAAGTGTACATAGTGGCGTATCAAAAATGTACATAGTGGCGTATCAAAAGTGTACATGGTGGCGTATCAAAAGTGTACATAGTGGCGTATCAAAAATGTACATAGTGGCGTATCAAAAGTGTACATGATGGCGTATCAAAAGTGTACATGGAGGCAGAGATCTGTTCTGGGGAGAGTAACGTGCGCTTTTCAATTATGATAATGATTGTTTTGTTTTGTTTTTTTTGGAGGCTAAAAAAAAACAACAACAGCGTAAATTCTAGAACTTTATAAGAATCAACTGTTTCTATGGTAACAACAGTCAAGTGATCCAGGTAAAAATGACAGATAAGGTTTCAGTTCCAAAAGCTTTATCACGGTCAGCCGCACTAAGTTCTGTAAGCTGTCTCGCTCTCTCTTTTCTCTCTCTCTCTCTTTCTGTCTCTGTCTCTTTTTCTCTCCTTCTCTTTCTCCCTCTCTCTCTTTCTGTCTCGCTCTCTTTCTCCCTGTCTTTCTGTCTCTCTCTCTTTCGCTTTCTCTTCCTCTTCACACATATACACATACACACCCAGACACCCCTCCACACACACACACACCACTTGTTCCAGCTTTGTTGTTGTTGTCTCCCTTAGCCCTTTGCGGTGACGTCGGGGCGCCGCCTTGATGCACTTGTACACCTCCTTCCTCCATTTCTCTCTGTCGTGGGTGAGGGCCTGGCCACGGTGGGGGCCTGGGTCTCTGCAAAGGGCGTGCCTGTCCACTCTGCGATGTTATCCGCCCATTTTTTCCAGCTTTACTTATAGAAAAAAGAAAGTTTCCGCCTCAAAACAGCGGATCTTCCAAAAACTGCCATCACAATGAAATCAATAATTTGTCTCAGTGTCAACATTCCAAGCCCAGATACAAATTTCTATTCCCGCCCCCCCCCTTTCCCCCCACTCTTTACCTGTCCCCTGTGTGCCCCCCCCCAGCCCCTCCCCCGGGTCAGGATGGTAGAAATGAAATCATTAGCCCCTCAGGGCAACACAATTTATCCCGTGTAGAAGGATCAGTTGGCACAATCAGTCAGCTAGGGTAATCACAGTGTTACAGCTGTAATTAATGTATGGATCCTCGATGTTGTGCTTGAATACACAGACTTGACAGTATGCATAATCGAATTAAGCGAACGAATACACTCATGGCACACACACACACACACACACACACACACACACACACACACACACACACACACATACTCACCCATACATACACATACACTCAAACACCCGCTGGCTGTTGTTATAAGTACGTACGCACCCCAAGTGTTTTGCGCTAAGGACGCCTACGCATACGTGCCTATCTCTAACATCGTCCATGTCCTCAACCTCAAATCTTATCGAATCGGTAACCCTGCCCCCACCCTTTCAACCAAAAAAAAACAGAAGGAAAACAAAAAGAAAATCAGAAATCTGAATTAGGGCTGTTATTAGGAGTAGCCTATTTCGGGGGGAACTCTCTAGCTCTGGAGTCACAACGGGCTTTAAAATAAGCACCCCTAGAGCGAAAAAACTTGGCGGATATACGTACTCGTAACAATATTCTTGATGAAATGGAGAATACAGCATTGGGTCAATACGTCTGTTCATTGTTCAGCCACCGCTTACAGCGTCACACATAGATTGTCCATGTGGACAATTCTTTGCGCACATTGTTATTTATTCTCAATTTTAAATTCTAAAAGTCAATATGCCATTTCTTTTCTGGATTCTGTAACAAAAGGGATCAAATTTAGCGACGCACTAGATCTGAATTCGGTTTGGATTTGTGGCGAAAGTGAAAGGAAAACGGAAACAAAAACGAAACTGATCTAGTTTGAGTACTGAAAGGTAATTACATTTTGTTTTTGTTTTCTTTTAAGAAATCTCACCTTTTTTTTTTAAACCAATCCTTAATGATACTATTCTGCTGTTTTTCTTTTCTTTTTACTGGCAAGTTCTTTTTACCTTTGAAGCTATGTCCTCAATCAAATAAATAAGTCTAGCTTGATTTTTCAAACTGACCGCAACTGTAGTCTGCCCGCCAAGCCTTAAAACACTCCCCTTTATAATATAAGCATTAGTTCTAGATTGTAGACAGTTCATTGGCCAATTTCTGACAAATTACGCACCCCGTCCGAACCTCCCAACAGATGTCTCGCTCGTCACTTTCTACCCTCCCAACATATGTCTCGGCAAACTAAAATTATGATCAAAGCAAGAAGCAGGATATTCCTGTGTTCTAATTTTAGCCTCGAGCACATCGAATAGTGTAAACCAGCCCACAGCAGTGACCTACATACGATAGGATGTGGTCACAGTCATGTGCTCGTGGAAAAAAGGGATCGGGGGGAGCAGTCAGGGGCACAAAGCAAAAAAAAAAAAAAAGAATAAATAGATAAATAAAAACAACCCCCCAAAGAAATCCAAACTTTGGGACACCCTTCACGGTATTTGAAACCTACATGCAAAATGTGGTTACTGTGGATGACCTAATGAAAAAAAGCCTTTTGCATTCAAAGGTGGTAAATTTGCCAATGTTTGATATGTAAGATACATGTAAGACGCATACATGTAAGATAGCCTCAGGTGGTTTTGGTAATGGACGTCAGCAGTCATTGCTGGCCCCGAGTTTGTTGTTATTTTACTTGTTGTTGTGATTGTTATCGCTATTGTTGGTGTTATTGTTGTTGTCCTTTTGGTTGTTGTTGTTGTTGTTTTGTTGTGTGATTGTGGTTACTGTAGTTGTGTCAGTGGAGAGAAGCTGTGTTTTTGTTGTGTGATTGTGGTTACTGTAGTTGTGTCAGTGGAGAGAAGCTGTGTTTTTGTTGTGTGATTGTGGTTACTGTAGTTGTGTCAGTGGAGAGAAGCTGTGTTTTTGTTGTGTGATTGTGGTTACTGTAGTTGTTGTGTCAGTGGAGAGAAGCTGTGTTTTTGTTGTGTGAGTGTGGTTACTGTAGTTGTTGTGTCAGTGGAGAGAAGCTGTGTTTTTATTGTGTGATTGTGGTTACTGTAGTTGTTGTGTCAGTGGAGAGAAGCTGTGTTTTTGTTGTGTGATTGTGGTTACTGTAGTTGTGTCAGTGTTTTTGTTGTGTGATTGTGGTTACTGTAGTTGTTGTGTCAGTGTTTTTGTTGTGTGATTGTGGTTACTGTAGTTGTTGTGTCAGTGTTTTTGTTGTGTGATTGTGGTTACTGTAGTTGTGTCAGTGGAGAGAAGCTGTGTTTTTGTTGTGTGATTGTGGTTACTGTAGTTGTGTCAGTGGAGAGAAGCTGTGTTTTTGTTGTGTGATTGTGGTTACTGTAGTTGTGTCAGTGGAGAGAAGCTGTGTTTTGTTGTGTGATTGTGGTTACTGTAGTTGTGTCAGTGGAGAGAAGCTGTGTTTTGTTGTGTGATTGTGGTTACTGTAGTTGTGTCAGTGGAGAGAAGCTGTGTTTTGTTGTGTGATTGTGATTACTGTAGTTGTTGTGTCAGTGGAGAGAAGCTGTGTTTTTGTTGTGTGATTGTGGTTACTGTAGTTGTGTCAGTGTTTTTGTTGTGTGATTGTGGTTACTGTAGTTGTGTCAGTGTTTTTGTTGTGTGATTGTGGTTACTGTAGTTGTGTCAGTGTTTTTGTTGTGTGATTGTGGTTACTGTAGTTGTGTCAGTGGAGAGAAGCTGTGTTTTGTTGTGTGATTGTGGTTACTGTAGTTGTGTCAGTGGAGAGAAGCTGTGTTTTGTTGTGTGATTGTGATTACTGTAGTTGTTGTGTCAGTGGAGAGAAGCTGTGTTTTTGTTGTGTGATTGTGGTTACTGTAGTTGTGTCAGTGTTTTTGTTGTGTGATTGTGGTTACTGTAGTTGTGTCAGTGTTTTTGTTGTGTGATTGTGGTTACTGTAGTTGTGTCAGTGTTTTTGTTGTGTGATTGTGGTTACTGTAGTTGTGTCAGTGTTTTTGTTGTGTGATTGTGGTTACTGTAGTTGTGTCAGTGGAGAGAAGCTGTGTTTTTGTTGTGTGATTGTGGTTACTGTAGTTGTGTCAGTGGAGAGAAGCTGTGTTTTTGTTGTGTGATTGTGATTACTGTAGTTGTGTCAGTGGAGTGAAGCTGTGTTTTTTTGTTGTGTGATTGTGGTTACTGTAGTTGTGTCAGTGGAGAGAAGCTGTGTTTTTGTTGTGTGATTGTGGTTACTGTAGTTGTGTCAGTGGAGAGAAGCTGTGTTTTTGTTGTGTGATTGTGGTTACTGTAGTTGTGTCAGTGGAGAGAAGCTGTGTTTTTGTTGTGTGATTGTGATTACTGTAGTTGTGTCAGTGGAGTGAAGCTGTGTTTTTTTGTTGTGTGATTGTGGTTACTGTAGTTGTGTCAGTGGAGAGAAGCTGTGTTTTTGTTGTGTGATTGTGGTTACTGTAGTTGTGTCAGTGGAGAGAAGCTGTGTTTTTGTTGTGTGATTGTGGTTACTGTCGTTGTGTCAGTGGAAAGAAGTTGTGTTTTTGTTGTGTGATTGTGGTTACTGTAGTTGTGTCAGTGGAGAGAAGCTGTGTTTTGTTGTGTGATTGTCACAGGTCTCCTGATCACAAAACAACAAAAACGAGCAACGGTTACCCCGAATAACCCATCTCCCACAACAACAGAAAACGCAAAGCTACTGTGCTGAGGAAGGATAGAATAGACGAGGATACACAAGATAGACAACACACTATGACGATACACTCATAAAACGTGATAAACTACTTCCCTCACTCCAAGACAACATGAGTCATACGCTCGAATTCATACCCAATTTATACACTTTATCATTAATTTTAAAATAGAATTACACCTAAAATATTTATCAATACAATCACTCACCACCCCCTTCACATATCATTATCCTCTATCGTACTTATGGACATCACTCACCACCCCTTTCACATATCATTATCAATCTCTCGTACTTATGGACATCACTCACCACCCCCTTCACATATCATTATCAATCTCTCGTACTTATGTCCTTTCTCCTGTCCTCCAAATACTTAACTTCTATTCACTGTCTTCTATTATTCACCACTCGAGACGACCTACACTGCCGTCAGCATTCACCACTCGAGACGACTGACACTGTCGTCGGAAACACCACGACTGGGACGATCTACACCATCGCCAGCATTCACCACTCGAGACGACCTACAATGTCGTCGGAAACACCATCACTGGAACGATCTACCCTGTCGCCAGCATTCACCACTCGAGACGACCTACACTGTCGTCGGAAACACCATCACTGGAACGATCCACCCTGTCGCCAGCATTCACCACTCGAGACGACCTACACTGTCGTCGGAAACACCATCACTGGAACGATCCACCCTGTCGCCAGCATTCACCACTCGAGACGACCTACACTGTCGTCGGAAACACCATCACTGGAACGATCCACCCTGTCGCCAGCATTCACCACTCGAGACGACCTACACTGTCGCCTTCAAGGTCTACAACCAGAATCCTCCAGTCCCCCTACGTGTCGTTGACTTTTCTCATTCTCCCCGTTCACTGCCAGTGCCGTCCGTGTTTTTCAAGTGCATCAACTTTAACTTTTCCCGCTTTCACTCACCCTTCCGTTCCTCCGTGCACTCACTCGACTTTCATACATAGGTGTACCCACGGGGGCGTCACCCTTCCATTATTAATGAAAACCTCTCTTGTCAGTGATTGTGGTTACTGTAGTTGTGTCAGTGGAGAGAAGCTGTGTTTTGTTGTGTGATTGTGGTTACTGTAGTTGTGTCAGTGTTTTTGTTGTGTGATTGTGGTTACTGTAGTTGTGTCAGTGTTTTTGTTGTGTGATTGTGGTTACTGTAGTTGTGTCAGTGGAGAGAAGCTGTGTTTTGTTGTGTGATTGTGGTTACTGTAGTTGTGTCAGTGTTTTTGTTGTGTGATTGTGGTTACTGTAGTTGTGTCAGTGTTTTTGTTGTGTGATTGTGGTTACTGTAGTTGTGTCAGTGTTTTTGTTGTGTGATTGTGGTTACTGTAGTTGTGTCAGTGGAGAGAAGCTGTGTTTTGTTGTGTGATTGTGGTTACTGTAGTTGTGTCAGTGGAGAGAAGCTGTGTTTTGTTGTGTGATTGTGGTTACTGTAGTTGTGTCAATGTTTTTGTTGTGTGAGTGTGGTTACTGTAGTTGTGTCAGTGTTTTTGTTGTGTGATTGTGGTTACTGTAGTTGTGTCAGTGGAGAGAAGCTGTGTTTTGTTGTGTGATTGTGGTTACTGTAGTTGTGTCAGTGTTTTTGTTGTGTGATTGTGGTTACTGTAGTTGTGTCAGTGGAGAGAAGCTGTGTTTTGTTGTGTGATTGTGGTTACTGTAGTTGTGTCAGTGGAGAGAAGCTGTGTTTTGTTGTGTGATTGTGGTTACTGTAGTTGTGTCAGTGGAGAGAAGCTGTGTTTTTGTTGTGTGATTGTGGTTACTGTAGTTGTGTCAGTGGAGAGAAGCTGTGTTTTTGTTGTGTGATTGTGGTTACTGTAGTTGTGTCAGTGGAGAGAAGCTGTGTTTGTGTTGTGTGATTGTGGTTACTGTAGTTGTGTCAGTGGAGAGAAGCTGTGTTTTTGTTGTGTGAGTGTGGTTACTGTAGTTGTGTCAGTGGAGAGAAGCTGTGTTTTTGTTGTGTGATTGTGGTTACTGTAGTTGTGTCAGTGGAGAGAAGCTGTGTTTTTGTTGTGTGAGTGTGGTTACTGTAGTTGTGTCAGTGGAGAGAAGCTGTGTTTTTGTTGTGTGATTGTGGTTACTGTAGTTGTGTCAGTGGAGAGAAGCTGTGTTTTTGTTGTGTGATTGTGGTTACTGTAGTTGTTGTGTCAGTGGAGAGAAGCTGTGTTTTTGTTGTGTGATTGTGGTTACTGTAGTTGTGTCAGTGGAGAGAAGCTGTGTTTTTGTTGTGTGATTGTGGTTACTGTAGTTGTGTCAGTGGAGAGAAGCTGTGTTTTTGTTGTGTGATTGTGGTTACTGTAGTTGTGTCAGTGGAGAGAAGCTGTGTTTTTGTTGTGTGATTGTGGTTACTGTAGTTGTGTCAGTGGAGAGAAGCTGTGATTTTGTTGTGTGATTGTGGTTACTGTCGTTGTGTCAGTGGAGAGAAGCTGTGTTTTTGTTGTGTGATTGTGGTTACTGTAGTTGTGTCAGTGGAGAGAAGCTGTGTTTTGTTGTGTGATTGTCACAGGTCTCCTGATCACAAAACAACAAAAACGAGCAACGGTTACCCCGAATAACCCATCTCCCACAACAACAGAAAACGCAAAGCTACTGTGCTGAGGAAGGATAGAATAGACGAGGATACACAAGATAGACAACACACTATGACGATACACTCATAAAACGTGATAAACTACTTCCCTCACTCCAAGACAACATGAGTCATACGCTCGAATTCATACCCAATTTATACACTTTATCATTAATTTTAAAATAGAATTACACCTAAAATATTTATCAATACAATCACTCACCACCCCCTTCACATATCATTATCCTCTATCGTACTTATGGACATCACTCACCACCCCTTTCACATATCATTATCAATCTCTCGTACTTATGGACATCACTCACCACCCCCTTCACATATCATTATCAATCTCTCGTACTTATGTCCTTTCTCCTGTCCTCCAAATACTTAACTTCTATTCACTGTCTTCTATTATTCACCACTCGAGACGACCTACACTGCCGTCAGCATTCACCACTCGAGACGACTGACACTGTCGTCGGAAACACCACGACTGGGACGATCTACACCATCGCCAGCATTCACCACTCGAGACGACCTACAATGTCGTCGGAAACACCATCACTGGAACGATCTACCCTGTCGCCAGCATTCACCACTCGAGACGACCTACACTGTCGTCGGAAACACCATCACTGGAACGATCCACCCTGTCGCCAGCATTCACCACTCGAGACGACCTACACTGTCGTCGGAAACACCATCACTGGAACGATCCACCCTGTCGCCAGCATTCACCACTCGAGACGACCTACACTGTCGTCGGAAACACCATCACTGGAACGATCCACCCTGTCGCCAGCATTCACCACTCGAGACGACCTACACTGTCGCCTTCAAGGTCTACAACCAGAATCCTCCAGTCCCCCTACGTGTCGTTGACTTTTCTCATTCTCCCCGTTCACTGCCAGTGCCGTCCGTGTTTTTCAAGTGCATCAACTTTAACTTTTCCCGCTTTCACTCACCCTTCCGTTCCTCCGTGCACTCACTCGACTTTCATACATAGGTGTACCCACGGGGGCGTCACCCTTCCATTATTAATGAAAACCTCTCTTGTCAGTGATTGTGGTTACTGTAGTTGTGTCAGTGGAGAGAAGCTGTGTTTTGTTGTGTGATTGTGGTTACTGTAGTTGTGTCAGTGTTTTTGTTGTGTGATTGTGGTTACTGTAGTTGTGTCAGTGTTTTTGTTGTGTGATTGTGGTTACTGTAGTTGTGTCAGTGGAGAGAAGCTGTGTTTTGTTGTGTGATTGTGGTTACTGTAGTTGTGTCAGTGTTTTTGTTGTGTGATTGTGGTTACTGTAGTTGTGTCAGTGTTTTTGTTGTGTGATTGTGGTTACTGTAGTTGTGTCAGTGTTTTTGTTGTGTGATTGTGGTTACTGTAGTTGTGTCAGTGGAGAGAAGCTGTGTTTTGTTGTGTGATTGTGGTTACTGTAGTTGTGTCAGTGGAGAGAAGCTGTGTTTTGTTGTGTGATTGTGGTTACTGTAGTTGTGTCAGTGTTTTTGTTGTGTGAGTGTGGTTACTGTAGTTGTGTCAGTGTTTTTGTTGTGTGATTGTGGTTACTGTAGTTGTGTCAGTGGAGAGAAGCTGTGTTTTGTTGTGTGATTGTGGTTACTGTAGTTGTGTCAGTGTTTTTGTTGTGTGATTGTGGTTACTGTAGTTGTGTCAGTGGAGAGAAGCTGTGTTTTGTTGTGTGATTGTGGTTACTGTAGTTGTGTCAGTGGAGAGAAGCTGTGTTTTGTTGTGTGATTGTGGTTACTGTAGTTGTGTCAGTGGAGAGAAGCTGTGTTTTTGTTGTGTGATTGTGGTTACTGTAGTTGTGTCAGTGGAGAGAAGCTGTGTTTTTGTTGTGTGATTGTGGTTACTGTAGTTGTGTCAGTGGAGAGAAGCTGTGTTTGTGTTGTGTGATTGTGGTTACTGTAGTTGTGTCAGTGGAGAGAAGCTGTGTTTTTGTTGTGTGAGTGTGGTTACTGTAGTTGTGTCAGTGGAGAGAAGCTGTGTTTTTGTTGTGTGATTGTGGTTACTGTAGTTGTGTCAGTGGAGAGAAGCTGTGTTTTGTTGTGTGATTGTCACAGGTCTCCTGATCACAAAACAACAAAAACGAGCAACGGTTACCCCGAATAACCCATCTCCCACAACAACAGAAAACGCAAAGCTACTGTGCTGAGGAAGGATAGAATAGACGAGGATACACAAGATAGACAACACACTATGACGATACACTCATAAAACGTGATAAACTACTTCCCTCACTCCAAGACAACATGAGTCATACGCTCGAATTCATACCCAATTTATACACTTTATCATTAATTTTAAAATAGAATTACACCTAAAATATTTATCAATACAATCACTCACCACCCCCTTCACATATCATTATCCTCTATCGTACTTATGGACATCACTCACCACCCCTTTCACATATCATTATCAATCTCTCGTACTTATGGACATCACTCACCACCCCCTTCACATATCATTATCAATCTCTCGTACTTATGTCCTTTCTCCTGTCCTCCAAATACTTAACTTCTATTCACTGTCTTCTATTATTCACCACTCGAGACGACCTACACTGCCGTCAGCATTCACCACTCGAGACGACTGACACTGTCGTCGGAAACACCACGACTGGGACGATCTACACCATCGCCAGCATTCACCACTCGAGACGACCTACAATGTCGTCGGAAACACCATCACTGGAACGATCTACCCTGTCGCCAGCATTCACCACTCGAGACGACCTACACTGTCGTCGGAAACACCATCACTGGAACGATCCACCCTGTCGCCAGCATTCACCACTCGAGACGACCTACACTGTCGTCGGAAACACCATCACTGGAACGATCCACCCTGTCGCCAGCATTCACCACTCGAGACGACCTACACTGTCGTCGGAAACACCATCACTGGAACGATCCACCCTGTCGCCAGCATTCACCACTCGAGACGACCTACACTGTCGCCTTCAAGGTCTACAACCAGAATCCTCCAGTCCCCCTACGTGTCGTTGACTTTTCTCATTCTCCCCGTTCACTGCCAGTGCCGTCCGTGTTTTTCAAGTGCATCAACTTTAACTTTTCCCGCTTTCACTCACCCTTCCGTTCCTCCGTGCACTCACTCGACTTTCATACATAGGTGTACCCACGGGGGCGTCACCCTTCCATTATTAATGAAAACCTCTCTTGTCAGTGATTGTGGTTACTGTAGTTGTGTCAGTGGAGAGAAGCTGTGTTTTGTTGTGTGATTGTGGTTACTGTAGTTGTGTCAGTGTTTTTGTTGTGTGATTGTGGTTACTGTAGTTGTGTCAGTGTTTTTGTTGTGTGATTGTGGTTACTGTAGTTGTGTCAGTGGAGAGAAGCTGTGTTTTGTTGTGTGATTGTGGTTACTGTAGTTGTGTCAGTGTTTTTGTTGTGTGATTGTGGTTACTGTAGTTGTGTCAGTGTTTTTGTTGTGTGATTGTGGTTACTGTAGTTGTGTCAGTGTTTTTGTTGTGTGATTGTGGTTACTGTAGTTGTGTCAGTGGAGAGAAGCTGTGTTTTGTTGTGTGATTGTGGTTACTGTAGTTGTGTCAGTGGAGAGAAGCTGTGTTTTGTTGTGTGATTGTGGTTACTGTAGTTGTGTCAGTGTTTTTGTTGTGTGAGTGTGGTTACTGTAGTTGTGTCAGTGTTTTTGTTGTGTGATTGTGGTTACTGTAGTTGTGTCAGTGGAGAGAAGCTGTGTTTTGTTGTGTGATTGTGGTTACTGTAGTTGTGTCAGTGTTTTTGTTGTGTGATTGTGGTTACTGTAGTTGTGTCAGTGGAGAGAAGCTGTGTTTTGTTGTGTGATTGTGGTTACTGTAGTTGTGTCAGTGGAGAGAAGCTGTGTTTTGTTGTGTGATTGTGGTTACTGTAGTTGTGTCAGTGGAGAGAAGCTGTGTTTTTGTTGTGTGATTGTGGTTACTGTAGTTGTGTCAGTGGAGAGAAGCTGTGTTTTTGTTGTGTGATTGTGGTTACTGTAGTTGTGTCAGTGGAGAGAAGCTGTGTTTGTGTTGTGTGATTGTGGTTACTGTAGTTGTGTCAGTGGAGAGAAGCTGTGTTTTTGTTGTGTGAGTGTGGTTACTGTAGTTGTGTCAGTGGAGAGAAGCTGTGTTTTTGTTGTGTGATTGTGGTTACTGTAGTTGTGTCAGTGGAGAGAAGCTGTGTTTTTGTTGTGTGAGTGTGGTTACTGTAGTTGTGTCAGTGGAGAGAAGCTGTGTTTTTGTTGTGTGATTGTGGTTACTGTAGTTGTGTCAGTGGAGAGAAGCTGTGTTTTTGTTGTGTGATTGTGGTTACTGTAGTTGTTGTGTCAGTGGAGAGAAGCTGTGTTTTTGTTGTGTGATTGTGGTTACTGTAGTTGTGTCAGTGGAGAGAAGCTGTGTTTTTGTTGTGTGATTGTGGTTACTGTAGTTGTTGTGTCAGTGGAGAGAAGCTGTGTTTTGTTGTGTGAGTGTGGTTACTGTAGTTGTTGTGTCAGTGGAGAGAAGCTGTGTTTTTGTTGTGTGATTGTGGTTACTGTAGTTGTTGTGTCAGTGGAGAGAAGCTGTGTTTTTGTTGTGTGATTGTGGTTACTGTAGTTGTTGTGTCAGTGGAGAGAAGCTGTGTTTTTGTTGTGTGATTGTGGTTACTGTAGTTGTGTCAGTGGAGAGAAGCTGTGTTTTTGTTGTGTGAGTGTGGTTACTGTAGTTGTTGTGTCAGTGGAGAGAAGCTGTGTTTTTGTTGTGTGATTGTGGTTACTGTAGTTGTGTCAGTGGAGAGAAGCTGTGTTTTTGTTGTGTGATTGTGGTTACTGTAGTTGTGTCAGTGTTTTTGTTGTGTGATTGTGGTTACTGTAGTTGTTGTGTCAGTGTTTTTGTTGTGTGATTGTGGTTACTGTAGTTGTTGTGTCAGTGTTTTTGTTGTGTGAGTGTGGTTACTGTAGTTGTGTCAGTGTCTTTGTTGTGTGAGTGTGGTTACTGTAGTTGTCTCAGTGTTTTTGTTGTGTGATTGTGGTTACTGTAGTTGTTGTGTCAGTGTTTTTGTTGTGTAGTGTGGTTACTGTAGTTGTGTCAGTGTTTTTGTTGTGTGAGTGTGGTTACTGTAGTTGTGTCTGTGTTTTTGTTGCTGTAATTTTCTTTGCTCGAACTCCCTGGTTTTGTGCCTCTCTGCAACAACCAGATGATCCAAAAATACACAAACATACATACAAACACACGCACACACACACA
>OZ007573.1:2370604-2653104 GCA_963931925.1 Onchidella celtica
TGGGATATGTTGGAGCTGTCCTGTGTTTAGGGGTGTGTCGCTGCCCCGCTCCTGAATTTGCTAAAGCTCGTACGGAAAAAAATCACGCTGATGGGACAAGATGTACGGTCTGTAAGATTATTACAAATATTACCGTACTCACTGGGTCAACCAACTCAGCAAGAATGTTTCAGGACGAGCTAACATTGATTGAGATAACTAAGTTATTAAAAAATAAACATGCACGCGCTCCCCTCCAATTCATATTAGACGGCATCAATTGTTGTTGCGACTTTTTATTGCTCCCCGCGATCAGAATTAAAGATGTATCAAAACGATTGATCTGTGGAGCCATAGCGTGCAGGGAGAAAGTCAATGATTTATGCCTGCTCTGGAGATGCAACTTTACAAGTCAATATTCACTGGTACCTGGTCTGAATTTTTTCAAGAAAAACTGGGTGTGTGTGTGGGGGGGGGGGGTTGAGGCAGGTGGGCCAACTGCCATGGGCTTACGATTTTGAAGGGGCTTTTCAATCAGTAGAGGCGTGGAGGCGGGGGGGGGGGGGCTTTTGAAAAGAACATTGACATAAAAAAGGGATTCAAGTGGGAGGAAGCCTTTAGCATATTATAGTACTATTCTTAATTTAAATTCATAAAATATTATTATAGAGATAAAATAGAGATTAAAAAAAAAAAAACCAAAAAAAAACATAGTAAGCTCTAAATAATAATAAAAAAAACAAACTTGATGAGCAGTTTAAAATGGATGCCTGTATTTCCTATCTGGCCTGGGGGTATGACCAGCTTTACACGTACATGTACCTGGCTAACACCTGAGTTTGCATTGATTTCATTGGTGTGTGAACCACTAAGAACGGGTGATTCTCAATGTGGGCAGTTTTTATTGCTATGGAGCGAAAGCGAAAACGAAGAAAATGGCTATACGCTACAAGGGGGCGAAAACGATGTCGGTGGTGGGGGGGGGGGTTTATTTGCGGCCGGGGTGGGGGATGGAGACATGAATAGAGGATTGTTGGGGGCAAATACAGGGGCAGCAATTGCATTGTTCAACAGCATGCCCGGGTGAGGGCGGGTAGGGGCGAGAGACGGGCAACCATGACAGAAAATGTGCAGACTGAGAGGGCGGTGGCCTCAAACAGATTGGGACTAATGAGAGCCGCTGATTTAGAAGATTCGCGGAATATTATTATGTGAATGGTTTCGTACGGGCATACACTGATGGCTTGGTTATTCTCGTCTACTGTGTTGTGAAAACTGTGTTGAATCTGCCAACATCAAATCCCACACAGCAAGCCCACGGATTGGGGTCAGGTTTGCACATATAAATGACATTGTTCTTACGTAGCTCCGCTGGTTATGACATCGCGTCCATGTCAGTCTGATGTAGGGGGAGAGGTCAAAATAAGACAATGAACAGGGGAAACAATCAGTGAAACAATACAAATTTAGAATGCCTTGAGGTTGTGTCCCTTGTTTATCGGTTCCCTACAGGATGATCTGCCTTTGTCAAACACGTATAATGCCGTATTTGGATAGTCACAGAATTACTTGCATGTCTCTTGTTAACTGTTCTGCGTTTCTCTCAATTTTCTCACACACGGAATTCACTGAGGGATATAATACATCCATGTATGATGCTGTCATATAAATAGGGACGAGATGGTCTTGTGGCAATGTGCTCGCCTCTCATGCTGTGAGTCTGGAATGTGCCCAGTTTTGTTGTACAGTGTGTTCACCTGCTTATATTTCTATTTATAAAATTACATCGCATAACATTTGCTGTCTGTTTGTATATAGGATGTCTCAAACAAATGTAGGCACACTGTGTTACGAGGTGGGTCCTCGAGTGTTACGTTGGGGATTACTAAACTATAAATTTAGGTGTTCGACTGCATTTAAATCGAGAGGTTTTAGAAATTACTCTGCCATACCATGCCACATACACTAATAACAATTTCGAGTAAGTTATATCAAGGACCTTGTAGGGCCACAAATTTATTACTGAAATTCCTAACAATTTCGTCTATCGTTTACATATTAAAAGTCAACATCAGCAGCATCAAATGAAAATACTAAAAGTAAAATACATAACTATAAATCTCCTCTAGAGTCTTAAGAGATTTGAGACTCTATATCATTCTGATTCATTCACAGTTTACTTAGTAATTATTTATCTTCAGAAATATAGACTGCCTACTACTTCACAAATAATATACTTATGTCTCAGACGACAATATTAACTCATTTAACTGCTTATAAAGGATCAAACCGTCAAGACACACTGACGTAGTTAAGATAGATCTAGATCTGTTCTAGGATGGGCTGGCAATCCCCAGCCTCATCCAGACACATCAAATTACAATTTACAAATGTGTATATCAGTCACTCTTTCTAGATCTTAATTGCAAGTAAAACTTTATGGTCTTGCATTCCTTTGGTCGCACTTCTACTGGGAAGTTAGGGTCAGATTCACATCATCTCGAATCATGGTGATGAAACTTACGATTGGTTCCCTGAAACAATTTCAGGGAACTGGAGAAAAGAGCTGTGGGTTATTTTCATTGTCTATCCAGGACATAGACATGACGTTAACAGTCTTATGGTTCCCTCTGGCTGAACCTTAGCCGACACCTTCGCAGAATAGGATACGCTGCATGGAGTGAGTTAGCATAAACATGTCACCGCTTATCTTCTGCAAATCACGTGACTGCTCAAATTTGATTGGTGCATCCACTTCGAGCTCCGCTCGCAGCGCCAATAGATTCTATTAATAGTAACAGACAAAGTCAGACTTAGGATGTCAAAACCTTTCGCAAAGTCTCTACACCCTAAACGTTTTATGTACGAATTTATTCACCCCTTATTCGCCCCGTCTTTCCCTGTTAAAGTACACCCAAACTACGGGGTTGCAAACTGCATCGTCACTGTTAATTTATCCATTCGTTCTATCCTGACCCACTTTCTTTCCATCTCTAAGAAAAGCGTTACAAAAACAAACTGTCCACGGGAATAGTTCAAGGACGTTTGGACTGGCCAAAATCAATGATGCCATGTAATAAACAATGCGTGACCTAGCACGGCAATTCAAATCCTAATCCTGACATATCCCCCACCCCAGTGAAAATTTTAAGAAAAATTTACACGATAAGATCCAAGAATCCCAAAGTTATTGTGGTAGGGGCTTAAGTAGTACTGTAGAAAGATGAGTCTTAAGCTTGAGAAGAAAAATCTAACTAAGAACGTGCATATTGGATGGACAAACAGCATACAATTATTAATGCCACGTTCTATAGAATTTATTCTATTTAAACATTCTTACTGCACACAATCAAAATTCTCAGAAACATCTATAATAATAATGAGTATATCACTGTATACTGCTGGATTAAAGTATAACTATTATCAAATAATGAAGCCTTACTGAAGAAATAGGCTCATAATTATATAGTCAACACACACAATTGCTGCTTATATACATATTCACACACAATATATTGTTAATTAAAATACTGTGGTATCCAATGGCAGCAGTAGCTCTGGTAGCTTGGTTTGCCATGTCTCTATCTCATTGACCCGCTGACAAGGGCGTCAGGTTTGCCAGAAGTTCAGGTCACAGTCAGGAATGACGCTGGTGGAAAGAGGATATTCACAAAAAAAAAGGATTGTAAAAATGGTTCATAACGTAATGAACAAGATAAATGTGAATCCATCCACCGTCTAGAATTGAGGGGGACAAGCACTATCCAACCCCAATACAAGACACAACAATCTTTAATAGGAATTTAAATGAGACGTGACAAAATATCAGCTTGGGAATTGTCACCGCCCGGGATAGACCGGATAACAAAGCGGTATTCCTGGAGTGCAAGACTCCACCTCGTTAATCGAGCATTTTTAGCCCTGTTAGTCTTTAAGAATAACAACGGACGATGGTCCGTTTCAATTATAAATTCGGACATAAGTAGATATCTCGAAAATGCGTTTACAGCAAAAATGATAGCGAGGCACTCTCGCTCGATAATTGCATAGCGGCATTCCCTATCCAGCAACTTGCGGCTGGCGTATAGACATGGCCGCAAAGTATCGTCTCGTTCCTGTAATAACACAGCTCCCAATCCCTTGTCCGACGCATCAGTGCGGACAATAAATATTTGGTTTATGTCTGGTAGTATGAGAATGGGGGAAGTGGAAAACAATTGTTGAACGGTACGAAGTGTATCAGCACATTCGGTTGTCCATTTCACTTTATTAGGAAAATTCTTTCTTGTGAGGTCTGACAACGGAGCTGTAAGCGAAGAAAAATTTGGAATGAATTTCCTATAATAGTTAAGAAAGCCCAATAAACTACGAACTTCTTTCTTAGTTCGAGGAGGTTGGAGCTTTAAGATGGTAGTTATCTTCTTGTCATCAGGAGTCTGAACGCCGTGGGCAATTGTATGGCCCAGAATATTAATTTCATTGTAGCCTAAAAATACCTTACTGGGTTTCGCCGTAAGGCCAGCTCGACGAAGAGCAATAAAAACTTGTCGTAGGGCTGCGAGGTGGCCCGACCAATCGGTTTCATAAATACAAATGTCGTCAAAATACGACAATACGGAATTCATACCCTGGAGCAATATTGTCATCATACGGGCGAAAGTAGCAGGGGCTGTAACTAACCCGAAAGGCATATAGCGCCACTGCATAAGACCCAACGGGGTCTGAAAGGCGGTATATTGCTTGCTATTCTCATCAAGCGGAATTTGCCAATAACCTTTGGAAAGATCAATTTTAGAAAAAATCGTTGCCCTCGCTAACTGAGCAAAAAGATTCTCCTGGTTGGGAATCGGTTCAGCGTCATATATCGTAACCTCATTAAGTTTACGATAATCAATACAAAAACGCACGGTATCATCTTTTTTTTTCACTAAGACGATGGGTGAGTTATATGGACTCGTCGATCGCTCTATCACTCCCAGGTGAAACATGTTACGTACCTCGGATATTATAGTCTCCTGTGCGTGCAGCGGACGCGGGTATGGTTTAACAAAGACGGGTATATCCGTCTTTAATCTTATAACATGCTGTACCAAAGAAGTATTACCTGGTAGATCAGTAAAGACAGTAGTAAACTCGTTAAGCAAATCTCTTAAATCTTGCCTTTGCGATTCAGATAAATCTGGATTTATATTCACATCCGAAGTGTTTTCAGAAGATCGAAGTGCGGGTATTGAATTCTCTATCTTAATAGGATCATCATCGTCAACTGAAACCAAGGCCGCATTGGCCTGTGCAACCACATTTCGGCGATTATTCTGTCGATTATCATCGTCGGACAGGTACTGCTTTAACATATTTATATGGAAGACTTTGTCCTGTCCTCGAATCTTGATAAGATAATTTACTCGAGAAAGTCTCTTTAGAACTTTGAAAGGTCCTTTCCATGTAAGGAGGAGTTTATTTTTCGTTTCCGGAAGGAGAACAAGAGTTTGGTCTCCGACAGCCAAGGTTCGCAATCGGCTACCTTGATCACGATATTGTTTATAAAGACTAGCATGCGCAGCTGAAGATTTTTGTGCGAGCTGACATGCGTTAAGAATTCGCTGACGCAAGTCCACAACGTATTGATATGCAGACCGCGTATCGTTGTCGTCCGTGTCTGATCCAGCGAATAAATCATGGAGTATGGCCATTGGACCACGCGGCTTACGACCATACAATAATTCGAAGGGAGAAAAACCCGTCGATGCGTTCGGTAGTTCTCGGTATGCAAAAAGAATAGCGGGGAGTTGTCGATCCCAATCACTCGGTTTGTCGGCGGAAACTCGTGCAAGCATACTTTTCATGGTAGCATTCCAACGTTCACAGCAGCCATTAGACTGTGGGTGGTATGGAGATGTCAATCTTTGTTTAATCCCGACCAACTCCAAGACTTTCTTAAAAAGCTCAGAGGTAAACTGTGGACCTCTGTCCGATAAAATTTCAACCGGAAACCCTAGACGCGAAAAAATAGTAATAAGAGCTTCAGCGACATGATCAGCTGAAATGTCTTTTAGCGGAATGGCCTCTGGCCAACGGGTTGCGTAGTCAATGACAGAAAGTATAAAACGATGTCCTCTGTCTGACTTGTGTAGAGGACCAACTATATCTACGGCAACGCGCTCAAATGGTCTGGAGACCATAGGCATCTCCTGCAGAGGAGCTCTCGATGCTCTTCCTTTAGGGGTACGTCTCTGACATACGTCACATGTTGATACGAACCGGTTTACATCTGCGTAAATACTGGGCCAAAAAAATTGGGATAGTATTCGAGACTTAGTTCTGGCCTTTCCCTGGTGACCCGCCAAGGAAGTGTCATGCGCGAGACGAATAATGTCGCGACGAAAAGATCTCGGTACTACAAGTTGCATAACGGCCTCTCGCTTATTCCGAAAATTACGATATAGTAAGTCATCTTTAATAAGAAACTTAGAGGTATCCGGTGCGGTAGGATCAACCTTAGCAAACAAATGTTTCAATGTGGGATCTGAATGTTGCTCATCATGAAATGCACTAGACGTTATGTTCACTTCAATAGTAGGATTACTCAATGGACTGTCTGCTCGTCGACTCGATTGTAAGCGTGTTGTCGCACAAGCAACACTCTCATCCTCAGTCCAAATTTCCAAGTTACCGATAGGAAACTTATTTACTTGAGGTACATTCCCTATGATTACATCAGCCACTGGATTAGGCAGTACACATGCAGTAACAATACCTGTGAGAAAAGGTGTATCAATATAAACTTCTGCAAGACGGAATCGCTCTACAGATCCGCCAAAAGTAATACAAGTTACCTCTTTATCCAAAAATTGTGTTGGACGGACTAGTGACTGTCGAACGCCGATAGTCGTGCATCCGGAGTCACGTAGAACAGAAGCGCGAATCGCGTTCACGCGGCCCTGGTAAAATGTTAATTCACCCAGTTCATGTAGGGCGGACATGACTGGAATAGTCTTTGATTGCGATGACGATTTATTAGTATAACCAACATCTGTATAGGGTGTAGATTGTACAGAGCAGGCATTTGCCGCTCCCATTTTTACGGTACAAAATCTTCGCATGTGGCCGAACTGATTACACTTGAAGCACATAATACGGTGTGAGTCGTGTCCACGATAAGGCCGATCCTGCGGTCTATTATAATTATGATTATCATCAAAATACACTCGTCGAGGCGGTCTCTGAGGCCGGTTATATTGTTGGCCTGTGTAGTTGCCACGATAATATGGGCGAGGCTCGTAAAAAGAATAAGTCTGATATCCTCGACGCGGGGATACATTACCTTCATTCGGAAAATCCCTCTGTTTAACAAAAGGCGGCTCTGATTTCTTTAACGTTAGCTCACGCTTCCTCTCCTTCTGTTTCTCTCTTTCTTTTTCTCTCTCTCTTGCTGCTAGCCAATGCTCAAGATCTCGGTCTTGTTCTACTTGTTGTTCGCACCACGAGGCGCGTTCTTCCTCTGGTATGCCGAGAACTTTGGCATATGCCAGGTATTTAAAAAACTCGGCCATGATATATTAAAGTCTGTAAAATTAGTAAATATTTACCCAATGTTACGGTATATCGCGGTATCAATATCTTATATGAACAGTTATTGACTGTTAATATTAACTCAGTGTCTTATGTTAGCACTGCTTCGCGAAAAGAACGTTCTATCTCTCTCTCTCAAAATTATAGGCAGTATCACTTAAACTGCAAACACTTTATCTCTCTCTGAAAATTACAGGCAGTATCACTTAAACTGCAAAAACTTTATCTCTCTCTCTCTCTATGAAATCTAGTAAGGCAGTGCCGTCTATCCGTTGCTCCCACTGCAATAAAATACTATATATCGCCTTTACTGCGATAAATTAATGTCTTGAGTGATCACTCTCAAAATTTTACGTCTCTCTCAACGCAAGAATCAGTGTCCTCTGTTATCACTGTCAAAACGAATCGCTCTCTCAATGCGATGAATCAAAACTATATCTCTTTCTCAACACGACAAATTTGAAATATCTCTGTGTTCTCAAAACACTCTCAAAATTCTCTCTCTTCTCAAAACACGCACACGCAGTGTCTTCTGTTACCACTGCAAAATTAATCTCTCTAGATCTATCTTCAACGTGAAATTGTCACGTGAACCAAAAATTATTATATTCCTCTCTCACATATGTCAATACCAGATTACAATTCAACGTGGTTTTAGCACGTGAAACACCTCAGGCATATATTCTAAACATATCAATGTTATTATAGTAGTTTAAAGTTTATAAGCAAAAAAAAATACAATAAACAGGACGTATACTGACAAGTAAAACGAACGATAACAGACCCTACAAGTCCTAACTTATATTACAGATAGTTTGAGAAGAAGACAGGAGAGACATCTTCCTAAAGAAAAGTGAGGAAGGAAAAGAACGCCACAATCTATACGAATAATGGATCCCTAATAGAACTATTCACAGAGAAGCAAATCCCCCCGAGTTATTTTACATAGCCACCAAGGCCTCCAATATCCTTCGTAATGGCAAAGAAGATATGCTAACCTATGATCCCAACCAACCTCCCGCACTTAAACTAAACATATAGTAAAAAGAAAAATGGCCTGGAACAATACACACAGAGCGGAAAGTACGTCGCCCTCCCCAAGACTGTTAGTAAGATGGTTCACTTAACTTCGTTTTTGAGGAATTCAGATGTTAAATATCCTCAATCCATAGCTCCAAGCCCAAACTTGTATTTCCGTCTGAAGTAAAACTGGATGATGAAAGGGTTCCCTCGCCGGTGTCCACGGGTCAATGGGATGTTGGGATGTTCACCATATGAAATTGAAACAAAATATTCGATTAATACAAATTGTTTAAACTCTATAATAAAAAGCACCTGAAAACATAATATTAGAACAGTACAATATCAAATAATGGAATAAAAAAATACAATAGGTTTTAAAATAATCTAACTAAGTGGCATGGCGTTATCTAAGGTTCTTTAAGGGTCCCTCTCCAGTGTTACGATTTGGAAGAGGGGTGTGCCCTGCAGTGTTACGAGGTGGGTCCTCGAGTGTTACGTTGGGGATTACTAAACTATAAATTTAGGTGTTCGACTGCATTTAAATCGAGAGGTTTTAGAAATTACTCTGCCATACCATGCCACATACACTAATAACAATTTCGAGTAAGTTATATCAAGGACCTTGTAGGGCCACAAATTTATTACTGAAATTCCTAACAATTTCGTCTATCGTTTACATATTAAAAGTCAACATCAGCAGCATCAAATGAAAATACTAAAATACATAACTATAAATCTCCTCTAGAGTCTTAAGAGATTTGAGACTCTATATCATTCTGATTCATTCACAGTTTACTTAGTAATTATTTATCTTCAGAAATATAGACTGCCTACTACTTCACAAATAATATACTTATGTCTCAGACGACAATATTAACTCATTTAACTGCTTATAAAGGATCAAACCGTCAAGACACACTGACGTAGTTAAGATAGATCTAGATCTGTTCTAGGATGGGCTGGCAATCCCCAGCCTCATCCAGACACATCAAATTACAATTTACAAATGTGTATATCAGTCACTCTTTCTAGATCTTAATTGCAAGTAAAACTTTATGGTCTTGCATTCCTTTGGTCGCACTTCTACTGGGAAGTTAGGGTCAGATTCACATCATCTCGAATCATGGTGATGAAACTTACGATTGGTTCCCTGAAACAATTTCAGGGAACTGGAGAAAAGAGCTGTGGGTTATTTTCATTGTCTATCCAGGACATAGACATGACGTTAACAGTCTTATGGTTCCCTCTGGCTGAACCTTAGCCGACACCTTCGCAGAATAGGATACGCTGCATGGAGTGAGTTAGCATAAACATGTCACCGCTTATCTTCTGCAAATCACGTGACTGCTCAAATTTGATTGGTGCATCCACTTCGAGCTCCGCTCGCAGCGCCAATAGATTCTATTAATAGTAACAGACAAAGTCAGACTTAGGATGTCAAAACCTTTCGCAAAGTCTCTACACCCTAAACGTTTTATGTACGAATTTATTCACCCCTTATTCGCCCCGTCTTTCCCTGTTAAAGTACACCCAAACTACGGGGTTGCAAACTGCATCGTCACTGTTAATTTATCCATTCGTTCTATCCTGACCCACTTTCTTTCCATCTCTAAGAAAAGCGTTACAAAAACAAACTGTCCACGGGAATAGTTCAAGGACGTTTGGACTGGCCAAAATCAATGATGCCATGTAATAAACAATGCGTGACCTAGCACGGCAATTCAAATCCTAATCCTGACACACTGGAAAATACTTATTTCATACAATGTCAGTTAACTCTTTGTGTGCCAATAGTCGATGAATCGGTTCTTCCACTGGTCATGTTTGTGGCATTCACTGATGTATCAGTGCACAAGAATGCTAAGCTATTTTGTTTCGGGAAGTCGACTTTCTATCAATAAATGTTGTTGTAGTTAGTCTTCATTCATCTCCCCCACTATTTTCTTCCTTTATTGGTGAATGTGGAAAAGTTCTTGGCACACAAAGAGTTAAGATACATTCAAGATTTTTAATTCAGATCAAAGAAGACAGAAACGTAATCTTTATTTATATTCTTGCACATGTGCAAACTGATGGCTGTGCTAATCCAGATACTGATGACAATGCAGTTAAATAGAGTTCAATAAACTTATCAGGCAGTGCATTCAGCATTTTCTATTTCAGAGATATTCTGTACCTGCAGTGTAGACACAAAGACAAAATGACAATGTTCTAGCCCTTGCTTGTATCCATGGCTTTTTGTCTCCATCAGAACTTGGATAAATTATTCATGCATTCCTGCAAACACAAACTAAAATCATTTCTAAATGATTGCTCCCACCCATTGTTCTATGAGATAGTCTGATCTCAAAGAAGTGAACAAATACTGTATGAACAGCGAGTATCATTGACAATCTTTTCTGCCGTCCGCCATTTGAAATAGTAATGTTTCCTGATGTACTAGGCTGTTGTTAAGGTTTCCTAATGGATTGTTCTGACAGTGTGTGTGTGAGTGAGTATTGTTTTTACCTGCTGTAATGTGTGAGCAATGTGCGAGTGTGCGGTAAGCGTTAAAGACCTGTGTGCCTTAGATTGTACTTACTGTTGTACTGTTACCCATGCCTTGACAACAAATTTCCTGACAACAGGACAATAAAGTTATATCTTATCTTATCTCCTGTGGTCATACAAATATTGTTGGACATTCCCCACGTCTTTCTGCCATAACTTAAATAAACAGACAAAGATCACCAAGCAAAGGTACAGAAAATATTTTAATATGTAAAGAAAAAAACAGGTCGTACACAATAGCCAAACCTCTCCATACTTCACCCTTTCAAGCTGTCACAGGGGTGAGTGGAGTGTTCACTTCTCTCTTCACAAAAAAACGACAGGAATTCTTGACACCAACATTTTAAATTGAGTATTCTCCCTTACAATAGTAGCCACAAAAAGCATTGGAATGTTTGCAAGGATCATCCGAAGTCTCGACTATTTCTTGGATGCTGTTTTCTTCCTCCTGATTTTTCTGTGATAAACTTTTTCATATTTTTCCAAAACTTCAGGGAAATCAAAACTCAATATCTTTTCTTTCGTGTCCATAACTGTTGATATTTTACAAAACGGGAAACTGAAACTGTAAACTGTACCTTTCAATAATTGCAAAAATTTATATCATCTACAATGTTGAGATATTTCTCAATATTTCTCTGTACTGTAGAATAAAGCAATAACACAATACATGTACATATGTCAGCCAGCCCCACTAACCTCAACGGAAGTCGCCAGATGGGTGGCCTCACTATCTCCCTCGCAGCGGGTACTTGTTATTAACCTAATCGCATGTCTGTGCCAATATAACTCATACACACTCTGTAAACCTTTTGTGACAATAGGTTTATTGATTTTGACGTTATCAGGACTTCAATGAACTCCATTACTGCTGTGATATTCGTGTCAAAGGCAAAATTAAAGGCATAAAAAGCAATATTTATCATATTTAGAAGCTGATTTGAGATCTAATATTTTCACAGAATGTAGAAAAATGGTTGAAGTTTAAGAGTATCGATCAAAATAAAGAAAATCATTCAAAAAATTGGATATTTGTGTTTCATCACGATTTTCTGTTTGGTCTAGTGCCACTTCCATTAAGGTTAGTGGGGCTCTCTCACTATAATATACTATACCTAACAGAAAAGCAAAAGATTAAAGAGTATTAACTTGACAAGCAGAAAAAAAATGTTTGAACTTCAAGCAATAATATATTCTCCTTAGTCTTCTGAACAGCATGCAACTGATCAACCTGTTGATTCAACTTCATTCTCTTATGCCTGACCGTTAATAAAAAGCAGCAGAAATGATTTAAGTAATTGAATTTTTAAAATCTCTGAACAAATTGGTACTTTTTCTTTCGTCTTCTGAACGGAAAAAATCTGATTTTTATACTCAATTTTTTTTTTCTTTTCATCTTGGTATGTTTGTTTAAAATCAAATTCAACTTTTCATTCTCTTGTTGCAGCAAAATAAACTGAATTTGAAATAAAATGGATTGTGCAGAGAGATGGAAGACAACAGATACAACACTGCTTGCTTTTTTTTGGTAGTTTTTTTGTTTCTCCATCTACTCATTAAAAGAGAATGTATTTAAAAGTAACCAGTTATCAATCGTTCAAGAAGAAACTGAGAAAAAAATAGTAGTTTTCCCATACAATAATGGTAATGACATGGATAGGTTAGACTAATGGATATGGTCAGTGGTGAAACTTTTTGTTCTCCATGTAAAATGTGAATCAATTTGTTGTATTTTTGATTGGGAAGGAGTAGTTTTGGCTGGAATGTGAATTATAATTATCATCTGTTCCAGAGGAATGCCAACATCAAATATCAAAATTAATGCTTTGCTATTACTGTGATGATTTAGTGATTGGATAATGCCCAAGTGGGTCCTGAGAAGGTAAAACATTTATTAGTCAACAAAAATGACTCAATGGGCTAAATTTCTACCTATTGCAGTAATTTCTCTGGCAGTGAATGAGCATTTTGGCCACCTGAGGCTGAACACTTAGCCAATGCCATTCTGTGTGATGTTGTTATTGAATTAGACCCTTCTCTAGTTTGCCATCTACCAGGAAGAAATTGAAGTTTTCAGAACCATTTTCAACAAAAAACATTTCACCTTTTGTATGATGGAATGGAAAAGGAGAAGAAAAATGTTTTTGACATTCTGAATTTCCTTGTGGACAATATTTGTTGACATCAATTTCAACTGTGTGTGTGTGACTATCTCATGGTGCTTTTCAATGGCAGATTTGGCTCCGAAAAGACTTTTCAACAAATCTGAACAAAAATCAACCCCTCCCTCCCCTTGCTGATAACTGCCCTGCCCGATCTCGTTAGTTCTATGTGTTTCACCTTCAAAACAACGGGCAAAAATTTAAGTAAACATCTCCTCCCATGATGCAAAAACTTCAGTTCCCAGAAATCTCAGGACTTCAATTTTCTCGTAATGTTATGAAATGAAGCATGTAAAATTTGCTGAGCGAGCACCTAAAGAAAAGCTTGCAGAAATCTCATGATGTGCATAGATAGTTGGTTGAATGCAGTAGGAATACATAGATAGCCATAGTACAAAAATAGTATCATGATCGTAAATAGTAACTGTTTGAGGATACACAATCCACAGTTTTGGAGGGGGGGAGGGGGAAGGGGGAGGACTAAATTGAACAGGCACTTATTTACAGATTTGCATCAAAAAGTTTTACTGTACATTTCAACAGCTGGGTATCCAAACAAACAATTTTTCATACCTGAATTAAAAAAAAAATATGAAAAACAAAAACCGGCACTGAGCAAGCTTGTTGCTTGACAAATTCCTTCAAATTAATAACTATACAACACTTTGGTGTAAGTTTTTCTTTATTCAACTCTCAAAAATGAGTATCAGCCATGCATATGTACTGACTGCCAAAATTTGAAAATCGCAACTATGCTAAAAAATGTCATTTTTCTTTCAATTGAAAAGGAAAAATCATGCTTTCCAAATCTTCATATGCCTGAGGCATTGAACAGAGCAGGACTAATCAACTGATGCATTGTTGCATAACTAGTGAACCATGGAGACAAAAGTTATACATTCTACAAGAATCTGTTACATGCCAGTATCCAAAACATCAACAAATCCTCCTGAACAAAGTGAAAGAACTACATGTACAATCAAATGAATTTCCTGACGGGATAATAAAGTGACTCTTATCTTTGTGCAGCCACTGGCTTGGAAAACTAAAGTGCAGAAACTGGATGGTAAGAGTTCGGACCTGTGTGGACCAGGCTCAATCAGTCTCCACTGCGATAACAAGATTATCCTCTGTTTGTTTGTTTACCCAGCTGTTGTAACAATCAAGATAAGTCAACAAGCCCACAAAACATCCAACAGGGTCATCACCCCCCAGCTGATCTCAGTTTCGTCAACTCATCTTACTAGGTCAGTTTTAGACAAAAAATCATGAAAAATTCAAAACTGTTTCTTACTGTGTCTCTGTACTTGACTTGATCTGTCCATCTGTCAATACCACTTGATATTAAATCCAATGAAAGCAGTCCTAAAGTTATGTTTTCTTTTTTTTTTTTTTTTTCAATTGCCATCAGTTTGCTTGAAATAACTGACTCTATAAAATGGAAATCACAGGAGACTCGGTTGATACATCTACAGACATCTTTAGTCTAAAACCATATTTCATACATGTATACAGTTTATTGGTAGAAACATGCTGCAAAATAAAAAGATTTGAAAGCATAATTTTCTTATGAATTTTTGAGAGCTTTAACTTATATAATCATGGCACATGTTGTTGACTGAATCCATTTGGATAACGTGGACGGTTGGATAATTCAATGGTCATCCTCCAACTATGCTATAGACGGTGTTGATTGCCGGCAGTAAAACTTTGGTGGTTGCTAGGACAAATGCCAGACATCCCTGGTTGGTGTGATGGTTAGCTGTGACTGTCTTGAGATACTCAACAAGTGTGTGTAGGCTGGAAGAAGAAACTTATGCTCGACTGATATGGAGAAGAAAGTTGGGTGATGAATCCACTACTTCTTCGCCTTTTTGTCTGCAAGTAGCTCTGAGGACACACAACATACAACAGAATTATTTAGATCATCCTGGTATAACAATAATTACCTCAGGAGAAAATAATACAGTGTCCACCTTGTGACCATTGTATAATTCTAGATGCAGTTACTCCATGTTTCATTGTCACTAATATCACAAAAGTGACAAATTCTGTTGGAAAATTTGCACTCTTTAACCTTCTTACTGCCACAGATACCTTGGACCATTATATATCAGCCCTCCCGTTTCATGCTAAAACTTCCCCGAGGCCGATATATCAACTGACATTGTACTGGCATGTTTTACATTCCTAATTTATATAATTTCCTGCTGTCTTTCTACGCGATAATCCATTCTTCTGGTAGTCTAAAGGACGGACGGACGGTTGGGCTTGGCAGCAAAGGGGGGGTTAAACTTTGACAAAGATTCCATTTACACTGGTGGGTCTGGATTTAGGTCACTGTTGTTGATACAGAGTTGGGAAGTGACAGTATTTGATGGACAGACACAAGCTCAAATTGAGCAGGCAGTGGAGGGATGAATTGAATGAATGGAAGGAAATGTTGATCGATGGATGAATGGACAGACATATGGACAGATGATGGCAAACATCAAGTAAAGTGTAAATAAGTCTGCCGGGAAAATCTCAACAGCAAAGGGGGACTGTCTATGATTAAAAACAAAAGTTAATTATCCACAAGGCAAGCATGAAAAAAAATTACAATATTTCTCAGTTCAAGATGAAAAACCACCAATATCTCTGAGTAAGTTTTCATCAATAAAAGTTCCCCCTAAAGGGATTAACAAATCAGTATTGTAAGTGTTGGGGCTGCCTTTTTTTGTTTGCCTCCCCAGCAATGAACCACAAGCCTGGGAAATTCAATAACCATGACAGATCTCCTTCTCATTCTGGTTGCTGTGTGATTTCCTATCCTAGTCACAACACTCAAGTTCTCACCTTCCTTGGTTGGCAGAGGGTTTTTCTCGTCTGTCTTCGCATGTTTCAACTGGTTCTTCTCAAACCCTTCGATAGAATTACGCAACTCCGTCTCCTTCTTCTCCTGCTCAATTGCTGAAAGAAAGACAAAAAAAATCAGAGAGATGTTAACTTCACAGGAAATGGACTCTTCAATTTGTATGGGTGGACAGTTTTACTGGCCAATGAATGGATGGTGAAGATGGACAGATGACCTGACAGGTGGATAGAAGGAACCATGAATTGATGGGCAGATAGGTGAATAGATGGATGGAATGATGTAGTGAGAAAATGAACTCATAAAGCGGCTAAACAAAGTTGCCAGTGGATGGATGGATGGATGGATGGATGGATGGATGGATGGAAAGGTGACCAGCCTGATATGGAAATGGAGAAAAAGGAGACAGCTACCGAGAGTGGCGATGGAATCGAGACAGAAAAAAACATATTTCATTGCTATGCTGCAAGACTCCCGTAACTATTATTTTTGGCCAAAATCACTTTTTTCGTTCTTTGGGTCTGAAAATCAATGGCGCACCTTGTGTCAAAAGCTCGTGGCTCAAGTCCTGTAAATAACGATATTGCAATAATCAAGTCCATTGTCTTTAGAATTTGGGGGCAGCAATAAGCCAAAGAAAATTAGTTGTTTGGCTTTCCTGTAAAATTTTCAAAATGTTAGTTACGGGACTCTTGCAGCATAACGACGATCTGTAACTTTTTTAGGTGGTCAGAATAAAGGCCAGTGGTGTCTCCCCCTCCTCAGGATTTTTTAAATTTCAAAAGCCAAATCCAGCCATTTCAGATACTCTTATTGTAGTCTACTGAACAAAAGTTGTTGGAATTCTGACATTGTCAAAAGAGGTTCCTTCCCTGCAAGAGTGACCTACCCTCAGTCGGAGGCAACGGGTTTTTCTCCTGTGTCTCTGTATGCTTGAGACTGGCACGCTTGAAGGAGCTGATGGAGTTTTTCAGTTCCTGCTCTTGTTTCTCCTGGCCAATGTCTGGGGGGGGAACACACAACAACAAGAAATGCCATTAGATCATCTGTAACACTGTTGCCTACGGCCGGTCATCAATGTTCAACACACAAAGCTATGATAAGCTACTCATGCAATCTGAAGCCAAGGTAACAGATTTTGGATCATTTCCGCACATTGTCAATACAAAAAAAAAAAAATTATTCATAAAAATGAACCAGGACTATGTCTGGATAATGCAGTAGAGATGATCAGTACACTGGACACAGCTTAACTATTTCAGGACGTCAGAGTTAGGGGCTTCGGTCAAGTCTGGGCGTAATTAATTTTGTCTCACTTTGGGAAGAAACAGTACGGTTCAGAAAAATGCTTACAGAAAAAAAAGTATTGATAGTAAAGTAAAATGTTATACGTCAAATAAAGAGAATTGAATGTAGAATACAATATACATCGGTGCTACGTCCAAATGCATTTTTCACTGGCACCGATAAATTGGGGATATGTCCCGAAAGAGTTCAAGTCTCATTATGGACTATTTTGTACATAGTGGACAAGAAGAGATGGACAGACAGTAGATACTAGAAACAAAGAGAAAGAAGAGATGAACAGTCGGCAGATACAAACAGAAAGAGAACACTAACTAGATCTGCCAGATAATAACAAAACATCGTATGATGTAGAAATTAAATTAGTCATACAATGTTTTATCAACACATAGAAAAGACACAGGATAATGAGGTCAGAAACAGACAGCATTTACAGTGTCCACAACACAAACCTGACATTACATGAGCTGTGAGGGAAAATACAACTGCTAAATGACATAAATCATCAATCCACCTGACCCAGAGACAGACATCACCAATTTTGTGTAGACATGTCTACCATTATCTCAGTGGAGCCACGACTACCATTATCTCAGTGGAGCCACGACTACCATTATCTCAGTGGAGCCACGACTACCATTATCTCAGTGGAGCCATGTCTACTATTATCTCAGTGGAGCCACGACTACCATTATCTCAGTGGAGCCATGTCTACCATTATCTCAGTGGAGCCACGACTACCATTATCTCAGTGGAGCCACGACTACCATTATCTCGGTGGAGCCATGTCTACCATTATCTCAGTGGAGCCACGACTACCATTATCTCAGTGGAGCCATGTCTACCATTATCTAAGTGGAGCCACAAATTCATTTATACCAATTAATCATGTCACACTGACAGTATTGAAGAGAAAATTCTACACCTAATGTGTTCTACTTTACTTTACTTTTCCGATCCAGCAGTCTCCTGGGCTTGTGCCCTTCGACTTGTTGCCATGACATAAAATTTGTAGGTTTGGTACCCTAATGTGTTCAAATGATGTCAAAATGTAACTAAAAATATTACAAAAGATTATATTCATTATTAATTACTAAGCATTTAACAGATATAAATGGACAAGTCCTCCTTGCATGTTACTGTTATGTATCTACTTTGATCCATATGGATGACATAAATTAATCTAAACCATACACAAGGGACTTAATCTTGATTTTACGCAAAGGTCAACGAATGAATCTTACACAAAGATACCACATGTATTGGTATTTTGGCTAACATTATAAGTGAGTGTCACTCTTTTCAATGTGGCCACTTCATGAGTTCCTGTGTCACAATCAATGCTTATGTATGAAACCTACAGATGACAAGAGCCACACTTTCACTGTTTTAAGGACATCAAAGTAAGTTAATAAAGAACATGGTGGTTGGGAGGATGACACAGGGAATTCCACAACAAAGATACAGGGACTAAAAAAAATTTTTAAATATAAAATATAAAAACGATATATACAGAATTGCAAACCAAGCAAAACATGAGAAATAGGCCAGAAGCTCAAAAGACATTTGAAAGTAATTCCTGTCATACAGAATGTAAAAAAGATACAAGTTTTAAATAACTAAAAAATGAAAAACAGACTACATAATAATAACAAGATATTATATACTGCATATTAAGAGCTCTTTTTGACATTGTCCATGTAACGTGTACATGTAATTAAAAAAACTACAGCAAAAGGATAAAATTACATCTCTTTTTGGATCTAATGCGAGAATGTATTGAAAGTTAACATTTGAGAAGATGCATACAGTGTCATACAAGTTTTGGTATGAAAGAAAAGGTCATTAAATAAAGAAGAAACTGCATAAAAAACAATCTATTCCAGGTATGAAGACAGGGGCACATCATCCACTGCTTGAAGCTACTTAAGTTTATGGCTTTTGCAGCATCCTCTTCTCCTACAGTGTGAGTGTCTCTGGCTGCTGTAAGATCTGCATGCCTGTGTTTCAGGGGGAACAATCATGGGATAAGACTGTTTTGTGTAATTGAGAGAGATTTATGTGCATAAGTTGTTTTTGTGTGAATACTGAGTAAAGGAGAACATGACTGGGTTGCTATGTGTGTGCCGGTAGGACGGTGGGGTGGGGTGGGGGGGGGGGAGATTGGGGGCGGGACCTCTGGTCTGGGTGCACACATTATTGTGTTATGGGTTATGGGTCGGGATCCTGCAGGCCAAAGTAGCTTAAATTCCCTTATTAACATCATTTTATAGCTGAAATGTGCTCCAGCTTTCTATCTCCCTGAACGCTTAACTAGTAAAAATTAATTGTCTTTTTTTGGGTCAGCACAAAATGGAAACTGAACAAAGTCTAATGCTGAACACAAATAGCTTTGTGTCTATTGTTAAATTTAGTTTTCGGACCATGTAGACTTTTTTCCACCCCCAAGCAGCACAGACTTAAAGGACCAATTATGCACCATTCTGAAAAGCCAGTAAACTTGAGTTGAAATGTGGCGTGACCATATGACAGTAAATAGCGAGGCGGAGCACTCAAGAGAATGTTGAGTGACATTTTTAAGAGATCTACAATTTTCTTATCCCACAGCTACAAACATATTACATACAAAGTACATGTTACTTAAAATTAGACCCCCCCCCCCCCCTTCCATGCTTTTATAGATTTCAAGCCCGATGAAAGGGGGGGAGGGGGGTGTCAATGTTTCAGTGAGATATAGGTTGGGGAAAGGGGGGTGGGGGGGTTGCATCCCAATCGTGAAGGGAGTGGGGGACTGACATCGCCATAAAATTTTAAAAAGGTTACTGGACTTTGTGCTGGGAAAGGGAGAAAAGCAAGGATTTGCTGGAAAGGGAGGCAATCACTGTCTGTGTGGGGAGATAAATCAGGGGACAATACCCTCTGGTGTTGGTAAGACAACTTTCTCCTCTGTCTGTGCATGATGCAACTCTTCCTTGTGGAATGAACCAATTCTCTCCCGGAGTTCCTGCTCCACTTTCTCATGTTCAATGTCTGAGTCAAGGTTAGACAACAACAATAACACAATGAGAAAGTGACCACACACCAGATTTGTGTGTCATGTAATACTGATCTAATCTAGTAGGGACACAAGGTTGGGCAGAAAGGTGGTCTTTTCCATTGATGCATGTAACATGAAGGAATTAACGACTACCAACTGAATAATTATTCTCCATTTACAGGCGGCCAAAGTGGGGCAAGCATTTATCTGTAAATAATCATGCAACTGCAACATTCAGTGTTCAAACAACCCAACAAACAGCAAATCAAGAACAGGGGGCCAAGAGCATTAAGCTGAAGACCCTGTGAACCCAAGCGACCTCAAGACATTCAGTGTTGTTTTTTGATTTACTATGTCCCCATCTTCACATCACACACTTACCAGATAACCAATGTACAGTATGTTAAGCACTATCTAACCTGACTGCATTTAATAAATAATTAATTGTGTTACTGCAGCTTTGCAAATGCTAAAATTAATGGTGTTACTGCAGCTTTGCAAATGCTAAAATTAATTGTGTTACTGCAGCTTTGCAAATGCTAAAATTAATTGTGTTACTGCAGCTTTGCAAATGCTAAAATGAATTGCGTTACTGCAGCTTTGCAAATGCTAAAATGAATTGTGTTACTGCAGCTTTGCAAAGAGAAAATTTCACAGCTTTACTATAGGAATTCGAAAGTATAAAATATGGATATATACGATGTAAAATGCACCAAAACAAAGGTTAGATACTGATGTTTTACAAGTTAAGCTGAGGAGTAACTACTCTGAAACTGTAGAAATAGCTGAAGAAATGTTTATAAAATTCTATAAAGAGCCTCAAGTAAAAGGACAAATGTCAGTGTGATAACACAGACCCAAAAACACAAGAAAATGTTGACCAGAGTCAACTACAGTGCCTGCCATAACACCATTAAGAGCTAATCAAGTTTTCATTTACAGAAAATTTAGGCTGCCCAGACCTGAAATTCAAACATTATCTAAATGAATTGTTCAGCCAGTGTAGTAAATGTATGTGTGCATGAGAGAAAGCACACTGGCTTGCCACCAAATTTTAAAGTGATACTGATAATAACATTTACTACTTGTTCAAAATGTTTAGGAAAAGTTAAGAAAAATTACATTTTAGTCACGAGTTTGAGTTTGGAGAAGCACGTCAACACAATAAAGGTCACACTGTGCTATATAAAAGCATGGCAAAAGGCAGAACAGAACAGAATGAGAATGACAGGACAAGAGGAAACAGAACTACAAGTGCCCACCAAGCACTCACATTTATTTTTTTGACACAAACATCAACAAACACAGGTACAAACAAACAGTCGTCTCGTGTCAAGCTGTAAGCCCATAAAATTAAACAAAAAATCCTGGAGAAGAAACAAGAATTTCTCTCGGAGAAGCCAAAGATTTCAAGATTTACACCAAGCTGGAAAGTCTGATTTGCAAAACAATCTCTGAATTACCAAAAAAAAAATAATAGCATATACAACTGAAGAATTTAATCTGCCTATTGTCAATTAAAAGTATAGCTGAAATAAAACTGGCATCACAAACTGTGGAACTACTGAGGGAGACTTGACAACTTTCCTGAATGGTGAACAAGAACAATTCTGTGTAGATATGTCTTTCATGATCTCAAGCAAAGCACACTTGCTTGTGAGATTTCCATTGTTTACAGTTACACAAAATATGTACACATATGTATATTTATTTCAGTCACTACTGACATGTTTCTCACAAATGAAATAAGTCTTTTCCCTGCATTGCTTCAAGTCAGGTTGACAAGATCCAACAACCCGCAGATCAGAAATGTTAACATTTTCAAAACGTTAAAAATCAAAAACTGCAAATTCGGTCCCATTCTGGAAAGTTTCGTCTTGTTTCCCCATGTGAAGCAAATACTGAAATGTTGTTATGATACACCAAGATGGCTAGGGGAGAGGGGGGGGGGGGGATGTGTGGACAGGAGAGGGCAGGGGGTCAATACCCTGTTCTGTAGGTAGCACAACTTTCTCTGCTGTCTCCGTATGATGCAACTCTTCCTTGTGGAATGAACCAATTCTCTCCCTTAGTTCCTGCTCCACTTTTTCATGTTGAATGTCTGAGTAAAGTTGACACAGAGCAAAGGCAAAATTCAGTGTGATATCCAACTCTCTCGTTCATCATACATCAAAACACTCTACACAAACATGAACAGTTGAGATCAGATAGGTTCTGTTTTGTTTTCTGTTTGTTTGTTTTTTTGGAGGGGGTGGGGGGCGGGAGGAGTTCCATGAAGTAAAACACATTCTCTGGTGTAGGCAAGTACTTTGGTGTATGAGATACATGTACTTTCAAAATATATTATATCCTTTGAAAGGTGACCCAATCCAAAACCACCTTTTGCTTCTTAATAAATGACTATCACTTGACCAACCTGAATTCACCACTGGCCTGACATCATGTAAATCGAGTAATTTCCTTCCTTTTCCCCAACTTTCACCTCTCAATGAATTTTCTTCCCCATTAAACGAGCCAAACACATTATGAATACACAATACGTCATCAGCATACTCCCACTCTCATATTTCACATGTATAGTCACCTTAATCCGGCTGGATTTTATGTAATAAATCAGTCAAGAGAGATGGTGTAAAAAGGTAAAGTAACGGAATAAGCTAAACGCTTACAAATTTACATGACATTAAATTTAACTGACACGGTTTATCTCCACAGAATACAGTGTAAAAGGATGACAAATGCAGAGACTAACAAGAAAAGACGTGGTTAATTCCTAAACACATTAAAAATTCAAGGCCTCGCATATTAATGTTTCATTTAGTTTCAAATACAGTCTGACTATTTTCCATGAAGTACTTTCTTGGAATATTAATAGCAATGCTTTTAGCATTCGCAAAAACCATCCATTTTTTGGTTCATTAAATTGGGGCTAAACCACGGGAAACAGCCCAGCTATCTAAGTTCAGACTTTGAAAAATTCATAGGAATAAAAATACAGTAATGAAAATAAGTCCTACAAACAATTACACTGAATCTGGACATCAGATTTTGAACATCGGTAGTAATATATAGCAGAATAGAAGCAAAATTGTATCAATGTTACAACTACATCACTACATGTAACACAGAATATCATCATAATGGAGTCACGACATCAAATGGCAGAAAGGGGAGAAAAAGAGGGACCAGGTCCAAGTGAGGGGAAAAACACAACTTGGATTTGTGTCACTTCAACAGAACAATATTCAAAAGGCACAACATCATTGGAATAAAAGGCACACTGTGTACTGTACAACACCACGGCCAGGAAGGGGGTGTGATTAGGTGGGTAAACAGACCAAATCCACAGACGGTGCGCTAGGTTAAATGTGCAAACAAAATTTAAAAAATATATCCTGACCAGTTTTGTGTTTCACATATATGGTACCCAGCAAGATAGGACCAAGATGTGTCCAATATGTAAAACTTTGATGTTACTAATCTTAGCATTGCTGATGGATTGGAGTGGACACACATGGTGAATGGGGGGGGGGGGGGGGCGGGCAGGGTAGGCGAGGTGAAAGATGTCAGGAAAGCATGTAAAAGTAATGTAAAAGTAATTGTGCTCCTGTCAAATTTAATGCTAAACCCGTGCACAAAACTTGACAACATTTTCTTTCCTTCACTTGGTATTAATCAGATGGTCAGGAAATGTTTCTGTTGCCATTTCTACATTGACCATTACTCCATAATGAAAGGTTGGTGATTTCTCACTCAGCCAAAGGCTGGAAATTGAAAGAGAAATTTTTTTATATCTTTTATAACAGATAGGAGATAGTCTGAACGCTTTCTAAATTCTACTTGATAAATGCCACGCTCATAAGTTTAATGTAGATTTTGTTGAACATTCTCAGAAAATTTTGATACCGGCAGTGATTCAGAAATTAATACACAATTATGTTGCTCTCAAAAATATTAATAGTTTTATTCTCATGATGAAATCCAATCGGCTGAGCTATTCAAAACCTCACAGTTTATTTGTAAATAAGTCTATACGGGTAATTAGCCCACTTAACATAAATTATCTAAGAAAAGAATACCCAGCAACATAAGTCATCTCTTTGTTTGATTTCAAATGTCTGTAAACTACATCTAGTAATTTAATAAAAATATTTAACTACTGACTTTTTACAATAGCAAAAAAACTGGGGCTATGATCTGCCGTCCACAGGCAAAACAACTAAAGTCTTGGGGGGGGGGGGGGGGGCACACAGATTTTCACAGTTCTGATGTGAATAAACAAAAATTCAAACAATGAGATATCTTATTAATCTATGGCTCTGCCAGACCCTGATTTAAACCACCATCTTCCCTGTACATGCTCTGTGATGCTTCTATCATTTTGCCTATGGACGGCAGTAAAGAATGGTCCAGCAGCCAGCTAATGCCAAACTTTGGCAAAGGCTTGACTCTGTAAATTATCTCCTTGCTGATGCACTTTCCTGGTCTCTGTTTGAAACTTTTGACCTTCCACAAGGTTTTTCATTTCTTACTGGCAGAAATATATTGATGGACACTGGTGGAGTTTTAGCCCACTGGGTGGTGGTGTGTGAGAGTGCAGAAAGGTTAAGAACTAGATGTATCCATTACTGATGTGCTTACTATAAAAACTATCATTTCTAGCAGTTACTAAGTTTAAAAATTCTCCAATCACTGCCTTATGTTCGATACCAAGTATTACTTTACCAAAAGTGGCTTGGCTGCTGGAACTTTGAACCCTGGGGTCAAAGGTTACCAAATGATTTCTCTAGGACAAAAGGGTTGGGTATGGGGAAAGAAAGTTAAAAAGAAAATAAAATGGATACTTAAAAACAAGACAAAAAGAAGAAATTGGTTACCTCTTGAATCTTGCATGCCATATAAACAGTCGTGACTTTTCAGCACTGGTTTTCAAATTCTGTATTTTAATGATTCCCAAGTGTGCTTTGACAGTTCATTTTTTGCTACCCCTCCATCCAACTTCCTGCATTACTGTACTTTCAATCCAAGAACAGAGCTTGTTACTCACAGGCATTCCTTGATAGAATCCTAAACTTTAGTAATGGGGTGCCAAATATTGTTTTTCTCTTCATTTTGTATTTATGGTGGTAGAGATCATTTATGTAATCCGCTTCTATAGAGAGATGTTCTTCTGACACAATTAAAACAATCTGTGATACAGTGGCAGGGACTGTCTATCTCAGGCTGAGAACCTCTGCTCTGCTAGCGTACCACTGTTTACTGTTTATGTAGCATGTGCAAGTTTCGGCAAGTTCAAACAGGTAACCTCTGAGATACACACACACACACACACTGCACAGAAGCACACTAAAATACATTCTAGGGTATATACACTGAACAGTGTTAAATGCAGTGAGAGATAGTACCCTCCTCTGTTGGCAGCACGTTTTTGACCTCCGTGTCCGCATGGTGTAACTCTTCCTTGTGGAAAGAGCCGATTCTCTCCCTTAGCTCCTGCTCCACCTTCTCGTGCTGAATCTCTGAGATATTGGTTAGTGGCACATGCAGATAGTTGTAGCAGCAAAGATTTATATATTTGATGATGGTGAAGATGATTTTCATGATGATAAACATGAGGAGGAAGAATAATACAGTTTTGCAAATTATGATATCGAGGTAAAAGAGGTGACTGCGATAATGATGGTGACAATAAAAGTCATAGCCAATACACAAGGATGCATGATTTTTACATGAAGTAGGATATGATTTCACCATCACACTTCACCCAGACATCAAGCCAAGATGTTTACATGGTGAACTTTGCACTGCTCTGGGAACAGCTGGGCCAATAATGAAACAAAAAAGTCCATACTGCAATAATGCAATAGTGAAAGCAGTACAGGAATGCTCTCAGCTTGGAAGTGACAGCTTCACACGGAGATGTGGTTTTGTTTTTTCAGCTTCTTGCTATTTATGGCCCTGTAAAATATAGTTTGGGCCTTCAGGCGGATGGCGAGACAGCGACCGTTAGTGGAAAATACAGACCAAAGAGACAATGAAACTATTGACCTGCGAGGAGATTCCAACTGCTGGCTTCAGACTATAATCATGTTCAAAGCATTCTGTCTTTCACTTGACAACACTTGTGTTCTATCCCAGGGGTGCTGCAAACCCACAGCTCAGCTCCCAACTACAACCTATGTCTTTAGGTCTGTATTGTAGGAGGGTTCCCTGCCACTGGCATTACACCTCACTTTTCTTGTTTTTATTTTTCTGGTTTCTGTGTTTTTGTGGTGGGGATTAGTTTTTTTTTAGAATTTTACCTGGGCAGCGGCCTTGTTCGGCCTGCTCTTCTGGACTTTCAACTGCCAAGGTATCTTTAACATGCGCAAGGGTCCAGCAAATTTTTCATCCTTGTTGGAGAAGACTAGGTGCTTAATCCTACCTCCCCCCCTCCCCCTTCCAAAAAATGCCTGCACTGCCCGGGGATCGAACTCGGAATCTTCGGCATGAGGTGCGAGCCCTTTGCCTCTAGGCCAACATGTCCCTGTACCAACTACAACTAGGTATGGCTAGACAAACATAGTGTCAGTAAAAAGTTTGACCTACCGCCTGGCGAGGGCAGGACAGTTTTCTCCTCTGTAGTTGTATGCTTGAGCTGATCTTTGTTAAAGTTGCCAATCCTTTCCCGGAGCTCAGCCTCTGTCTTCTCCTGGTTGATCACTGTGAGTACACAAAACAGACACATTTAGTCAATCATCAGGGCCAACACGATACCGTGCAAAATACCATTGTTGACTAAGGGCTAACTATAAAGAATACACAATCCACCAGGGAAAGAGTTCCACACGCCCCGACCATCCAGTCAAGATAGTTATTCTCAAACTATCCCTGACCCTGTTCTTATTCCTTACCCTAAACCTAATCTTGAACCTATCCCTTACTCTTCCAACTAGGAAATAAAAGTTGAGATCTAACGACAGATGTACGGTATCATGGTGGTTGGGATGTTTGGAACTCTTTCCTCAATCTACATATAAATAGTTACAAGGTGGGCAAATATTCCAGATGTTACATTGGTTGACAGCTCTCTGGGTATAAATTGCTGGTAAACAAACATAAATACATAAAAACAAAGAGCACTGACAGATTATTCAATGCAGGCAATAATATGACAAATTATTACAAATGAAGAAACAAAAGGAGCTGGCAGTGGTGAGTCACTGTGAACGGTAAACACACCCACAATACAAATACATGCAACTTGTAACAACATCAGGTCACTGTGATCTGACCAATAAGCTGGGCAGAATGGCCTGGGGTAGGTGGGTTAAACAAAGCAAAAAGCTCTGCATTTCCGATCACTTTGAACTTGTACAACTCTTTACAGATTGTCTTAACATTTTCCATGAACAGCCAGTATAATTAATAAGCACATTACAGCAACAGATTTGGGATCACGTTTGGGAAAGGTTTAGGGTCAGTGATAGAGAATGAGTTAGAGGTAGGATTAAAAATTCAGGTAAAGACAAGGCAAAGGTTACGGTGAGCCACCATACAAAATGACTGGGTGATCGGGAACAACGGAACTCTTCACTAAATCAAATAAACAACATTGTCTGATTAACGATTGCATGCAATAACAAGACAACAAAAGTTGACCATTGTGCACCATCATTCCAACATTGACATCAAGCTCACAAAGTTTTGACAGCCCATGGGTAGACAAACCTGGCTGTCCTACAATAAATAAACCATGGGAGACTCAAAAGTCTTTATGGCAGAACATTTCTACACGTCGTGTGGCTTTGTGGCTTCGCTACCACAAGAGCTCTGTGAAAAATGGTTGGCTGAATGAATGGCAGCACACAAACCTGGCATGAGGGAAAACTAAAATAAACATAGAAAAATGTAATAATGCATGCAAAAACAACAACAACGGAACATACACTACAAAATCAGAAAAATAGGCACATGCAAATGGAATGGTTAAGGTAAATTCAGATAGTCATGCTGCAAATGGTAAAGACGACATAATGCTTCAGGCATCAAACCAGTTATCAAACATTGAGATACGCGCTGACATGAGAGGAAATGGTGATCGCATCCCCTGTCATCATGCACATGACGTACACGTCTATGACGTCACAAACATGCTGAAGCGGGTGAAAAAACCTGGCCATTAGACAGCCAAGGTGGCATATCCTGACTGGCTCATGGGCGATGAGGCCTAGTAGACAGGAAGGGGGGGGGGGTCAAAGTAAATGGATGGTGAGACAAACCGCTAGAACATGCTGTGAAATGGGGTGGACTAGGGCTGGGGGAGACATGACAGCCAGTCATGCAAGTAAGTGGAACGCAGAAAAAAACTCAACTTGATCCATGCGGGTTCAGGAATTCCACAAAAAAAAAAGAAGCAAATTCAAATGCGTAGGTTAGAAAGAATATCAACAATCAGACACGGGCATACACGACCATGTGCTAATTTCAACCCTTGAGAAAAGAGATGAAATGTGGTCGTATAAAGACCAGTAATGACATGCATATAATATGGCTGGGCTGCTTAAGCCAATGCCGCGCATGCCCCTCATCAACAAACACACACAACGCCGTTCCTGCCAGTTGTACACGATCAATCACAGCATGAACTTCGTGGACAGTTGGGACATGGGGGGCAGTGAATTGGAGCACACAGTAATGACATGCTATGGCTCCAAGAAAGGATTGTTGGACAGAAGTAAAAAAACTGTGACATGGTAACTATGATGTAAAACACTGACACAAGAACAGTTCTGACTGCCGTTTTCACATATGTGGGCAAAGATTGGACTAAACTGCCACAATGGGACATGAGCTTTTTAATCATTTGCGCCCAAAAAGTTACCCAAACTGCGCCAAAACCCCTGTGGTACAGAAACACCCAAGTTTAACATTTCATCGAGATCAAAACCAAAAGTTCCTGTTCAGTCTGCCGAATTTGTTGCCACCCAATTTATTTCTGACTTTCAAGGAATTTTTCAATGTGTTTCTGCTGGCAAGTTCTGAATGCAAGATTATTTAGATACAGCTTTGCTTCCACACTTACAGCATTTGCACCTAAGAGTTCAGGAGCGTGCATGACGCTGCGTATCTTTTTGTGTTTTCCACATGAACTGACTTTTTGTGGTAAATTTGACCTCGGGATTGCTCAGTGCGTTACACAAACTCACGAAACAATTGGGTTGTCCTAACCTTGAGGGGGAGGAAAAGTAGCGCTGTCACCGCAATGATTCATACATTTCAGGTCCGGTTTGGACACAGCAGTCCTTTGTTCTACAACATATTATCTTTATACACAATCACATTAGGGACATTTTCATTAACCACTTGGGACACGCAAAAACTGAACTTTGTATCTTTTCCCTCTCTTAAAGACGGACTGTGAATCAATAGTTCTGCACTTTGATAACAAAAATGAACGCTGGCACTGTATGGTTAAAAGGACGAACGCAGTGTAGCAAAGAACGCTATCAGGTCAGTATATAAAAAGCGTTTATGTCAACAAGAGAACAATACAAACTCAGTTGTATAAACAATGTGTTGCATAACAATGCCGTAATCAGAAAGATAAGAAACACAAAAAAAGGTGCTGAAAGAAGGAGTTTTGTGGATGAAGCGGAGTTACGTTGTTACACAGCGTGGTAACCGCTGAAGTGAAGGCGTGTCAGTATGTGACAGTGGGCCTTGGCCTGACCTACCATCCTGGGTCGGGAGACAGCCTTTCTCCTGGGACTCGGTACGCTTCAAACTGGTCCGTTTGAATTTGTTGATATTCTCGATGTGGTCCTGGTGCTGCTTCTCCTCGGCTATAACTGTTCACCACACAGACAAACACACAGGTAAATAAGTAAAGTCAAAGCTAAAGTCAAAGCAAAGCATCAATCGCTAGCAAAAGTTGACATCTTTCTTTCTAAATTAATGTGTGATGGCATCCAGTAAAAGAGTTCATAATTCAACCGGGCCAGTTTTTCTCGACATAAAATATACAGATTTTCTTTAAAAAAAACAAAACAACAACCTAAAAGTCTCTGAAATAAAGATTGTTGGGTTGTCCAAATCTGAAGCGCGCGAGGGGGGGGGGGGGGGGAGAGAGAGAGAGAGAGAGAGAGAGAGAGAGAGAGTTATCTGGCTTTCTTTACTTCCTATCGGTACTGACCCAAGTGAAAATGACAGAAGTTTGGGGTAGGGACAGCTCTCCACAAGAATACACTTGGGTGGGGACATTCAGTTGTGGCGCGATTGCTCTGGACTTCCCCCTGCTGCCATTGATGTATTTATTTATTTATTTATTTTATTTTATATCTACCTGGTCACGCAAGAGTTAAAGTGCTATAGGTTACATTTCGAGTCTGCCACGAGAAATACTCTAAATAATCTTTCGTTTCTCAGAACAACAACATAATAATTACATCAATAATGCCAACAGAAATCGAAAAGAGCAGGCCGGAAAGGCCGCAGCCCGGGCAAAATTAAATAAAAATTCATCCTTACCATTCCCTCCCCTCCTCCCTCATCCCCCCCCCCCCCAAAAAAAAAACAACAACCGCCGACCGGCGCTGCACTGTGGCGACGACGTGCCTGCTCCAGTTATAACTGGGCTGCAATGGCACAAAGGCAAATTTCCCAAATGGGATTGAGGAGTTATACAAATACAATAAAAATACAAATACAAACTGTCAGACACTACCGAGCAATACCTGAAACGATCAGTATTTTGTAGTTAAGCTCCATGCTGAACGTTCACATTACAAAAGCGAAAAGAATGTTATGGTGTCAAGCGAATCTTAAAATTGATTTGTTTGTTTTCAGTCAAGTAATCAATGCACTTTACGAGATGCAGACAACAACAACAACAACTTGAAATCTCATGCAATAACTACAGCAACAGCTTTCTATTCGACTGAAGCCCAAACTGATTCATCATCCAGACAAGCGACTCATCATATTACGTGTATAAGAAAGTAAGGGCCCCGGTGTAACCATGAAAGGCCTGCTGGGCCTTAAATTCTACAAAATATCACATTACGTTCAGGAAGTGGTGAAGATGTTGTTGCTCCAATTTTAAAATGTCTTAAAGTTCGCGATATTTTTAAAACTTCCGCTGATTTTGAGCAGCAACTGAGTTGCACAGAAGAAAATGTTCCCACATTTTGAGCCGCAAAAAAAAAAACCTATTTTGTTCGAGGAGAATTAAAAAGTATGACGGGAAATTTCGTTCTGCGCCTCAATTTACACATTGCTGATCGAAACCCAACTTTAAAAATGAGATCAGTCTGTGTTTTCCCCGATCAGTGGGCCAACTAATACTGATAAACAACGTGGCATAAACTAGAAACGTGTGTTTGGGGCAAACAGCCAAGTGACACTGTGTTTACAACGTACATCAACACAATTTCTTACATCATCATTATGAATAGAAACATCTAATACAAAATTTTATCCATCCTGTACCCGCGGGTGACCTGAAATTACAATAACTTTTTGTAGCCCATATGATAATTTTGATAAAATAATGATGATAAAAGTGCCCAGTTTAAAAATAATCGATATTTTTTTTTTTTTATTATCTTTCTGGCTGGCAGATGAAAATGTCGATTTATGTTTGTCTGTCTCTTTGTTTTGATCTTTCTGTATTTGTATGCGCAGGGTGGGGGGTTGGGGGTTGCGAGAGAGAATAGAGGATGCATTGAAATAATGTATCATGCTTACACTATATACAACAATCCATTTCCCTCAAATTCCTGTAACAAAGGCGATATCAATTTCTAGAAATAATGATGTGCCCCTTCACATTCATGCACAGTTACTGTCGGTGAAATCTAGACATGGTGTACATGAGATTCATAGGAGGATCCTTTGTTTTCTTTCTTTCCTTTCCCATTAAGGTCAAGGACAATTATCTTTTCCTACTCTTTAAGCTATGAAAACTGACTTAAAGCTTGCCTTTTCGTCTTTCACCACCTCAGAGTTTCACCATCACTAACACTCCAGTTCGCGATGTAAGATTGACCACTCGAGCACAATCTTCATGGCCCGGATGTCGAGGGCTTTTACCTCCTCCACTTGAAATGATACACACACACACACAAACACACACTGTGTTGTTTCTGTCCTAAATACCATCTGTCCTGCTGTAGGATCCTTCACCGCCAAGGTTGTATACTGATACAGTTTTAGACTTCACTGTCCTGCTGTAGGATCCTTCACCGCCAAGGTTGTATACTGATACAGTTTTATACTTCACTGCCCTGCTGTAGGATCCTTCACCGCCAAGGTTGTATACTGATACAGTTTTAGACTTCACTGCCCTGCGTTGCTACCGTTGTGTTCATATTTGTCGATAAATTAAGACTGAGCGTTTGGGACACCAGACTGAATGCAACTATATAAATAATTATAGTGCAACGCCTATGATACGCTCTGTATCCCAAAAGTCACCCTGAGCCACAAACGTTATATTACAATCCTAATATAGCATGCTTTTTGTTAACGTCCAATTTCCTTTTATTCATTTTTTACAAGTTATATTAAAGTGCTGCTACAATCCATTACAATATACCGTACGCAGTGCGCAACACTAACTGGTACAGGATGCTCTGTGACGCATTCTCCGTAACAATAATTTGCTTCTATCGTTTGTCTTTATAGCACTACTATTTCTAAATGGTGTTTTTTTATATTTTTTTAGATATATGATTATGGTGGATACAGGATCTATGTGCTGGGTACATGAAATGTTGCACAATGGCTAATGTTTGATAGCAGCAAAATACATACAGGGTGTCTCAAACAAATATATACACATACATTGTTTGCAGCTGTACTGAACTGCCCATGCCACATCAGAGGTGTTTGGCCTAGAAAGGCCATCAGTTGGTACACACGCGGTAACTCAAATGATTACACATCAGTTCTGTCCTCCATAACATGAATTACAAATCTGTGTATATCTTAATTGACATTGTGCTGTAATATAAATATTCAAAGTATGCATACATTATTATTTTTTCTTTTTTTTTTTGGAGACACCCTGTACACTGTAGGCCTACAAATATACAGAGAGAACAGAAAAAACAACAACATATAAATACATACATGGCCAAAGTAGATTGTTTTGTTATTGTGTCGATCTACTAACGATATGGAACAGACGGGAATACATACATGTAATTATCTGAGAAGTATGCAATGACATTAGGTAATGTTTCTACATAGTGTCACTCTACTCCAGGGACAGTTGGACTGCAGCCAGCCAGCTCAGGCCATACATTTCATACCATAAAACATGCGCACGAAACACAGTACTCTCATCTACACATCTAAAGCACGATAATAAGCAAACCTAGCGTGTTGCGGCCTCCATTCACTGCCCCCCCCCCCCCAAAGACACCAAACGAGCATGGCAACAACTCGTCCCCTTGAATGACAAGTATCTCAACTTTTTAGCTGAACTAAGTTACACACCACTTCTACGGGTTTTCTCCACTGTGTGTCAAAGTACATGTATCAAGTAGATTCGGTGTGTAATTTGCGAGCATTACTAAAAAGAAAAAAAAAATCTTTGCTCTAAAAGCTATGATCACATGAAACTTCATTCTCAGGGCACGAACTATGAGAACTACAAACCACCCCCACTCCCTCCCAGACCAGCTTATCCCCTCTTGCCCGTGCAACAAACTGTTTCAAGAGGGTTGAACTTTCCAAAGCCAAACAAAAACTGAACAAACTGCCCTGTGGTCAGCTCAGGTCCCACTATTGTGTACCAACCATGGTCTGTTCACCCGAACGTTCAACAACATGTGGTCAGACTACAGACTGGTCAAGGGTGACGGTATCGATCTCTTATTTTCGGTGTCGCAAAACACCAGCGGTGCTTTCGTCAAGTTGCAATCCCTTGCTGGGCCTTCGGACACAACTGAATTCTTTAGTCGGGTAAGTCGATTTAATAACAATAATAGTAACAGAGTAGAGCACTTTTCCAGATGGCTTAAGGCGCTTTACTGGGAGAAGAACAAAATCATAATCCTCTCGCTTATTTATACATGCATGCAAACACAACTACACATGCGCACGAGCACACACACACACACGCACCCGATTTACTTGACATGGCACCGAAATTCCATCAACAGCCAACATACGTTATAAATTGATGCGTTTTGAACTATTTCTTAACCTGACGATGAATAATTAAACAACCGGATTGACGCACTTAACAAAACAAATTAATGTTCTAGCTCACATCCTAAGTTACAAATTCCCATGCTGTCGTTGGATAGGGGAAAAAAACAAATCCGTCTACGTCAACTCCAAATATAAATTTTGACAGGTGACGCAAAAAACCATTTCGAGTTGCGTCTCGCGTCCTCTTTGTTCAATGACCATTTTGTGATGTCTACAATAACCGTTCAGCCCTACAAAACTATTGACCTAGATGGAATGACAGAGTATGTTTGATTCTACAAAATGGTGTTTGGCAGTGAATGTGACCCAGATTGAAGTCTTCAGTCTTAGTCGGAACATGACAGCATGACTGACACACTGCTATGTTCAACGTGTATTGCAGTCACAAAGGCCAATGGAAGATTTCCCGGTCCCACACCGTCCCAGGTTAGGGCACGAGCGAGAAATGGGAAACAAAGAGCGCTGAGACATTCATAAATTCTCTTTCTCTCTACCTCTGTTTATCTGTCTATCTATCCCCAAATGTTTCTACATCAGGACTTCACAATCACACTCTCTCTCTTTATATATATCTATCCCAAACGCCTCTATATAAAGATTTCATAACATCTCTCTATATATATATCTGAAACGTCTCTACATAAAGACTTCATAATCTCTCTTCTCTCTCTCTTTATATATCTATCCCAAACGTCTCTACATAAAGACTTCATAATCTCTCTTTCTCTCTCTCTCTCTTTATATATCTATCCCAAACGTCTCTACATAAAGACTTCATAATCTCTCTCTCTCTTTCTCTTTGTATATCTATCCCAAACGCTTCTACATAAAGTCTTCATAATCTCTCTCTCCCTCTCTTTATATATTATCTACCTTCAAACGGTTCCACATATACTGACCCTTTGCTGTAATTAACAGACTAAAACAATTCAATGGCATAAAACTGAAACAGACAAAGCCGACTTTCTATTTCTCCAATCGCCACTGAAATAGCCCACCCACCCACTACCACTCAGTTATGACCGACCATACTCAAGGCCTGGGCAATGAAAGAGTTCAGTGACCCGACAGTTCGGGGTAAAGTAGGTCACAATGAGTCAACTTTCTCCGCGAGGTCAAATCTGAATGTAAAAAAAAAAAAAGTGTGTGCCCGTTTCTCTTCAGCTCAATACTTCACCAAGTCACCACTGAATCCTTCACCAAGTAACGAATGCGATGAAAGGCTCCGGCTTTGATTAAATGCCTTACTTAAAGGTCTAACTACATACTGAACATCAGCTATACTAGCCTCTGCATTACTGACTGATAACTTTGTGTTATCAGCTTTTACGATAACCTCTAAAATAAAAACGATCAAGAAAGAGAAATTCGATCACACAAAAAATATCAAAGATAAAGCCCTACGGCGGAGATTATATACGTTATTAAAAACTGACGAAGTAGGACACCTCCACAGGGCCAAACTTCCGTCCATGTTTAAACAATAAAAGGTCAGACAAAAACAGACCCCCTTCCCCATTTTTTTTTCTCATCACCGTATTTAATTTACCGAGTAACTGAAACTAACGTTCAGCCATTACCACCAACGATCAAACGTGCGGAAAGGCAAACACCTGGGCCCGGTTTCATGACACACAGTTAGTCAGTGATAGTTAAATTGCTAGCTTATAGTTAGTAAGCGCCAAGGTAGTGCGGGCAGCTAACTCTGTTTCATGAGCAAGATTCAGTACTTAGTTAACTAACTCCAAGCTAAGACCTTAACTTATAGTTAGCTTTAAATAGTTTCGGAGATTCCCATAATCAAACAATAATAAACTCATAATGATGCTTGTTTTGACGGGAATTCCCGCGGTAGAGAACAATCAAGCTCAACTGCCATGTGCATGACCTATTTGTCAACACACCCAACACACTCAACACACTCCATTTACCGGAAATTCACCTTTATTTAATGTGTGCTCATTTCTGTGTTGTATCTGTTGGGAGTTAATTAAAACGGCGAAAAGAATAAGGAAGGCAAATTTTTCTTCAGCTGAGAGGGCAGCTCTCATCGAAGTTTTCTTTAAGAAAAGATATTTTGAATCAAAAATTTAAGACAAACTCTGCTAACAAGGACAAGCAAAACATGTGGCTTGAAATCTGTGAGGCCGTTAACAGTGTTTCAAAAATTGGTCGCTCGCTGGGGGAGTTGAAAGAAAAATGGTCGAAGTTGTCATCAGAGGCCCGAAGTCAACTGCGTGCTCGGAAGTACCCCCCGACTGGGTCAGGCAAAGTAGATGAAATGCCCGACCTGCATTTATTTGAACCATTGTTTGGAGACTCCGATTTGATTGAAGGCCTTAGCGAGGATGTTGGTGGTTTTGACTCTGGCGACCCAGCTCCAATCCAAGGTAAGAATCTTCATTCATTACCGCCACCACCACCACCACCACCACCACAACAACAGCAGCAGCAGCATCTTTTTTTCATCATCATCATCATCACCACCATCATCATCAGTATCATCTTCAACAGCAACAACAATAACACCACCAACAACGACAGCAGCAGCAACAACAACTATTTTATGTGTTTAAAAAAAATAATTTTGTTTTGATGTTAGGGATCGTTCACAATTCTCGTCAACCAAAAAGAGAGGGGGGGGGGTGTCACTCAGTTGACAGAAACTGACAGGGTAGGGAGGGGTTGGAGGTTTGAGATCTAAGAAAGTTGATGTCAACCATGATTAAAACATAAAAGTAGACGAAAAACTGCATAGTAAGCTTCTTCCAAAACAAACAAAAAGGAAAGTTGACAAAACTTAACAGGAGAGGGGTTCAATTTTTGCAAAATTGGGATTGACATCAATTGTGAATGGTCCCTTATTGTTGCTATTGTTTGTGCCACACCAAACCAACAAGCAAATGCAAATGGACTGATTAGTAAAATTTTTATTTCATGACTAATGAAATAAAAACAAATGCATATAATGATGTTGTTATGCTTCTTTTGCAGCCTCCTGTAGAAGTCAGTCCCCATCTCAAGAGAAGCTTAACTTGGGCAGTGACATTGTGTGGCAGATCGTCGTAGACAACACTCCCTCCACGTCTAGCAGGCCTGAATCCATTGTCCCAGAGGATGATGACTCAGCAGTGTCGGCATCTGCAAGCAGGCCTGGCCAGCAACTCAAAACATCACCAGTAAAGAGGCGAGCACCTGTTCAAGAAAACCAAAGTGAGCTGTATTGTAAATATCTTGCTGTATCAATTGAACTTAAAGAACTTAAGAAGCAACAACTGCAAGATGGCTTACATGACAATGAACTTCAAAAGATGCTGAAAGATAAAACCCTTTTGGACATTCAGTGCAGCCAAGCTAATCTTGAGAGGGTACTTTGTAAAAAGAAACAAGATGATGAAATTTATGAGCTTGAAAAGGAAAAGTTGAAACTGGAAATACAGTCACTTAAAGCCAAGTGTATCGATGCCAATAAATAAAATTTACCACTTACAACATAAAACATTTTATATCTCTGAAATATGACTATGAAAGTTAAAAAATGTTGACCTATTTCAATAAAGTATGATTTGTATTGTTTAATGCTATTCTCAAGTTTTGAGAGATGACTGACAACATGTCAGAATTAATAAGATTTAATTTATAGTTTTATTTTTATTTACCTCTATGAATTAGATCTAAGATTTAATTTATAAATGTTGTTTGTTTGTAGTATTTCTTTTTAAACTTGGAGTTTTGTCTTTAATTTTGAAAACAACCCCAAATAAATAATTTTTGCTAACCATACTCTGAAAGGTTGCTTTCTCTCATTCTGCACAATATGTGTATATTCATAAGTCAGTGTCTGTGCTTTATTGTCTCAGTGCACATGAGCAATTTGCAAAACCTGACGTAAAAGATGCACTTTATCATTTGCAACATTAAATCATAATAAATTGCATAGTTTTATCTATGATATACACTTCATTTGATTTATAATTGATGTGTGCATACAAACGCAGGTTTTAAAATTGGTCATTCATACAATATTTTTTTTTTTGATTGAGATTGTTGATATGTTTTAACTTTACTTACCTTTACTGATTTACAAGGAAACGATTGATGATGTCTTGGCGAACAACCCTGCCGCCTCTGGCTGGTACCATGTCACACACATTGGGTTCACCATCATCAGCGTCATCATCACCGTCATCTTCGTTCAAAGGGGTGCCGAAGTCAATTGCCAAATTATGCAGTACAATGCATGCAGTAATGATTCTGCAAGCTTTGCCAGGTGAATAGCGCAATTCTGCATGGAGGCAATGGAAACGGCGCTTCAACACTCCTATGCACCGTTCCACTGTGCATCTTGTTGTTTTGAATACCTGGTTGTATCTCCTTTCTTGAACATTAGTTGGATTCAGCAATGGTGTCATCAGCCACTCTCGAAGAGGGTAGGCACTGTCGCCCAAAATTATACCATCTAATATCGGCGGCTGGTTTTCAAACATCCTCCACAATGCACTTTCTCGAAGCATCCTTGCATCATGCACAGATCCAGGGTTTTTTACTACACAATTGATCACTTTAAGGTCAGCATCACAAACAATTTGCACATTGATGCTGTGCTTGCCTCGTCTATTCACATATTCATGTTCATTTCGACTTAGTCCTATAATGCGCACTTGAGTGCCATCGACACAGCCCAATACATTAGAAATGTCTGGCCTACGTCCCATTCTCATAAAACGACGTTTCTGGACATTACCTTCTACCTGGTTAGGCAGTCTGTGATCACGTGCCCTCTGACAAAGAGCTCTCGTCACACGATGAATAGTACGTGACACGGTGGACTTCGAAACGTTGACGGTGTCCCCTGCGACGATTTGTAACGAACCTGTTGCGTAGAACCGCAAAGTCAAAAGAACTTGTAACTCAGGCGAAAGGGCACCTTTCCGCATGTATCCAAACTGCAAGTTCTCTCGCAGCATGTCCACAATTTGAATGATGTCTTGCCGCCTGAATCGAAAACGAGCAAAAAGTTCACGATCGCCGTATTCATTCAGAGGATCAAAATGATCTCTGAACTGCCGAGGTCTTTGATTTTGATAGTGCTGGTGAATCAAGCCGGCCATTTTGTCAACAAAAATATCCACTAACTTATAGTTAGTAGACTTAGCGACATTGTATAGCACCGCTAAATTTTCGCCGCTAAACTAACTATAAGTTAAGGATAACTACTAGTTAAAATGCTCATGAAACAACAGTTAAGCTAACTGACAGGATTTAACTTGTAGTTAGTGATTTAGCTACTAGTTAGGCCCTAACTGTGTGTCATGAAACCGGGCCCTGGCGGATATCGCGACTCATGAGATAGCCACATGACTGGGGATGGATCTTGCCGGGGGTAGATGGTGATGTTTGGTCCACTTCCTCAAATCCACGGTCACAGTTGGCGATCTCAACTTCAATGGATGTTTACATTTCATTGTCAGAGGTGAAACAATTTCTGGTCTCCCTGTCTTTAGCAGTCCACAAAGACAAGCCTCGTGCCATAGCTCTCAGGTTTCTAGCCCCCACCCCCCCTTCTTTTCTCCCCTAAACTTCGCCATTTTCTGGCTTGTTGACAAGCAAAATGCAGTACATAAAAAAACTATTAAAGCAATACAAAGCTATGATCTACAGTTAATATGTAGATTACAATGTGTTGTATCACATGTTAGGGGTTGTATCAAACAGTTACAGTAATCCGTGCAACACAGATTTGGACAAGCTAATGTGGAGCGGTTAGTAACCCTCTGCTTCCCAAGGAAACTTAGGTCTTGCTCTCATTAATTAATCCCTTCTAAATGAAACCAGCGCTATAGCATATAACTTAAACAAAGTTCGTAGTTCTAAAAAACTACAAAAGCGTAGTTCGTATCAAAATATTCACTGGAAATCCAGCATTTTTCTTGTCGTCCTTTCACATGTTACATTAATGATCGGTCAGCAAAGGGTTAGGCAAAGCACATGCATGGTATTAGCAGAGAGTACGTATTTATACAGAGATCTCACACCCGCCAAATCGCGAAACTAAGTCGCTGCTGTAACATGAATTGAAAGAGACCGTCTTCACCAAAGATTATGTGCGTATCTGTCTACTGTGGTTTGTACACATTTTTGGGCTGATTAAAACTATTTAGAGCCGTCTGTCATGTTCTTACGCCTCGTGGAAATGTAAAAACAGGTTTTGTTTACCGCAGCGACCTACTTTCCGCTCTATCCTAATAGTGGTTTCGCGGAGCCTTAGGTGTCGCGCGGTGCAAATCGACCAACGGTGAAACCTCTCTATATAAAATACATACTCTCTAGTATTAGTAACTGTCTTGTGCCGCCCAGACAATCCCACAGAGAGACATGTCAGTATGAGAAATGTTACAAAAGTTACAATGCAGGTAAGCAAGAGTGAGTGCCTACTGAAGTCCCTATGGTCATCCCACAGAATTCTGTGAAAGCTTAATGGAAACATTCAGCTACCTAAATTTACTCCATCTAAGCAACTCTGGCAGTGCAAACGTTCAATGAGCTTTCACCGAGATGCACATGCTGGTCTACGCGCCATGGGGAAAATTAGACATTCACGTCGACAGGACTGAGATAATTGGTAGATCGCCATGGACTTGAACCTGTGCACAACGCTTCAGGTTTGACCGGGAACAGAACCGAAATGTCCAGATGTGACATTCTTCACTCATTTAATAATTATATCCTCGGTGCCTGACTGCCAGTGTCGGGGCATTAAACTGACGCCGCTGTCAGATCGCCCAACTCATTTCACAAGAGCGGCGTGTCACAAATTGTGTATTGAAGAGACTTCTGGCGGTCGCAAGGCAAGACTAGCCATTCACCTTTATGCTAACATACGTGTGACACTGTGTGGCAGAACAGCGGTGTGTCTCTTCCGTGGCGTGTTCAAGCTGAATTGAAGACAATAAATCAAATCTGATTCCACTGGATCCTGTGGGGACGTATTTCTGGTGCCGTAAGATAATTCACTGCAGTAAATTCACCGCAATCACACCGGCAAATGCTGGATAAGAACGTGTGGAAACGGACTTAATATGTATTTTCTCCAACTATGCGACCTCATAATTATGAGGGAGAACACCCACTACTCATGATGCCAAGTACCGACTTGGCCAGTCAGTGTGGGATGACCACAGACCAGAGACAACTATGGCACACTGGCCGACTTAATGACGTGCCAATGAACTCAACCATTGAGCTAAATTGGAGTTTCGTCACACTTGCTCCAGCACACTTTACTGCACGGAGTTATGTTGTCGAGTTCATTCGCGCGTCGGGTCATCAACTCGCGCGTGTATACGACCAATATGCCATAGCTCAGAGAGCACACAGGATGAGGGAGGGTCAGCCAAGGGGTGAGACACGGGTGGTAAAGGGGGGGCATGCCCGTGTGAGGAGGGGGACTCACTGCCGCTGTCTGGGAGGATAACACGCTGTCTTGTGGTGGTCTGTTTCAGCTGACTGGAGTCGAAGTCGTTGACACCATTCACAAGGTCCTGGTGAAGACGCTCCTGCTGCACGTCTACAGAGTGGTGAAGGATGCACATAGGTGAAGGACGAACATAACAGGGCAGGTCAAGGTTAAGGTCAAAGAGGAAGGGAGATAAAAATGGCATTCCCAAAATATCACCAATAACCATGCTACTGCAGTTAGGGCAGCATTAGTCTAAGCAGCCGAGAGAAATCACCCATACAGCAATAGAATTGAAAAATAAAAAGTCAACACAGCTGGGCAAAATTTATCATACCGACAGCCAAAAATAATGTAAAAGCATTGTTAGATCCGGTGTATCCTTCCACCATAATATGCCCGAGTATGTCAAAGAACAAATGTTAGAAAAACAAATATGGTTGGTCCGTTGAGGAATTCTGACATAAAGCACTTCAGATTGTAGCTTTCCTTTCACAAATTTTACATTCCTCCCATGTGCAGCATTTTGCAACAAGGTAAAGTAGATTTAGGACGCCCCTCTTTCCCGCCTTTTCTTGGCTTATTGTCCATTTACGGCTCCAAAATCAAAACAGTCCTGACCTGGGTCATTTGGAATAGGCCCACTGAATTTAAAGGAGATTTATTCGTATTATATTTATCGTGGACCATGATACAGTTGTCTGACCTGTCACAGCGGCCGCCAGAGACATATTTTCTATTCCAATGGAAATTTAAGAAACTGGCTACCCAACTCAGGTCCAGAGGCGAAAACCTGTAATGGCTGTCGCGATGTGGGTTAGATGGGGAGAATTCGACTGACACTCTTTCGAGGTCCGCTCCCACAATCGACGAACACACAAAAAAAATACTTGCACTCTAAAAACTAAATAAATCAATTGCTTTGATTTTTAGCAGAACTGTAGGGCAGTTTAATTACAGGAATTAATGTAACAAATATAATTATAAATATAAATATCAATTCAAAGGCAACTGAATCTAACTAATGAAACTACAGCTTTCTATAAAGACTAACTTATTCACTCTAACTACTTGCAGGTCATATGAGTTATATGCCAAATAGAATCCGCGCACGTGGCGACGGATATAACAGTTTAAATTCTATTAATTCAATGAGACATGTTATGATATGGACATTTCCTCTAGACACGCCACGGAGAATGCTTGTACAACCATGCGTTGTCTGGCGGTAGCTCTGAAACTGTCTTCAAAAGTAAGTAGAACGGTTCACTTTCATCATTACAAATTAGTATGGACTCTCACCATGAGGCCCTCACTGGGAGTGAGAGCGCTGGATGTAAACGCTGTGGGTTCATATCAAACCAAGTAGCTTAGGCTCTGGAGCTTTAAATCATGGCGCTCCTCACAAATGGACTGCTCAACTGCGTCTCTATGTCTCTCATCTGGCTGAGGACTATCGCCGTCCACCTCGTAAATGGATTGTCTACATGTGGCCTCTATCTAAGCTCTGCACGGGTTTAAATACTAAAGCTATGTCTCGACCTTCCGTCCAGATTCATACATTTGATTGGTGCAGTCGCTTCAGCTCAGCCTGCAATATTAATTTATGCTTGTCATGGCCTTGAGCCAAAATCAAGGTCAATTTTACGGTCTAGACAAAATTTAAAATGCGAAACATTAACTACTAAAATCTTCAAACCCCGTGCTTTCTACTCTTATGCACGAATTTCCGAACGCCAACTAAGCGTCCAAATAAACTACCTTTACTCGCCCCTTATCTATGTTAATCAAAATCACGGGGTCGAGAACTGCTCTGTCATTCCTAGCTATACATTTATTCTGTCTCGCCCCTCCTTCTCTCCATCCACCAGAAAAAAGGCGCTTCAAAACAAACTGTTCACGAGAACAGCTCAAGGACAAATTACGCTGGTTATAATCAACAAGATCGTAAAAATTAATTCACTGACGTCGTGACCTAGCACGGCATTTATGATCCTAATGTGATCATGACAATGACAACTTCTAGCTAGATTTCCCCTCCCCTTTCACCCAACTCCCCTTTCAAAAACAACAACAACAATGCAATAAAAACCAAAAAAAAAACAACGGTCTTCGTTTCTGAATGCTGAATGTCACATCATATTGGTTAAACACTGGAAGACAATTTTTAAAAGTTAATCAGTCAGTTGTCTGAGCATTATGAACATTTATTTTGTTTTCAAAGCCTGCCAGGTGTTACCGCTGATCACAATTGGTAGTTTAGGCTGCAGTACAAGTACCATTAGTAACAAGCTGTTAATTCGTGCACGCTCTGCAACATGTGGTGACCTCAGCCAGGTGTCGGTATGCAGGAAACACGGGCCGGTGCGTGAGCAGCAAGCCAAAGCTGTAAGTGTAGTTTGCAGGTTGACATGACAAATTTGCCCAAAACCCAAAAACTGTGAGAAGGTTAAATGACACGAGGCCCAACTGTAGGCGTCACTTAATGTCGGTCAAAGGTAGGTATGCCGTCAAACTGTCCATGGGTTAGTGAACTTATACATGAGGTCACCCCCACTGTATCCGCTTGGAACACTTGTCTTTCACCAGGGGAAAGGGAGGCGGGAGGTCAGAGGGTGACCGGCCACGCAATAATGCACAATGCTGTGAAAGTACATCCTGGTTTCCATTTTTTTATAATAAAATTACAGATTACAAATAATTTCTGCTAATATTCAAATGAGTCCGCTGATTAATTCCTCTGGTCCAGGTGGAAAAAAATGTCTGAAAAACCCCTGGCCGAAGTAAAAACTACAAAGAGAAGCAGGAATGGTTCCGGATGATGGAGGTAAAGCCATGAATGAAAGCACGTCGACACGATAACTGCCCCATTGTTCTAGGAAAGGCAAGACAAGAGACAGAATATAACAGAACGACAGGGCAGAAGGACAACCCCCCCTCCCCCCCAGAAGTGCCCACCAAAAACTTGAATGTCGCAGGAAAGAAGTTTCAAAACACGAGGCCAAACTACATCACGTCATGATCACATCAACAGGATGTTTGTTTCGTTGTTCACGTTTCTACGCCAGCTCACCACAGCTCTACACCCCGCGATATCTCTAGCTTTCACCACAAAATCTAGGATGTTTTACTGGACCAACTGGATTTTGGACAATGCAGAATAATCACAATTTCATCCTAAAGGCTTAACTATGGCATCTTTGTCTCGCAAACACAGCATACTTTATTCTGTTTCCCGTCAACTGAGTACCGCTTGTAAATCTTGCTACACGTACCTCTGTTTCCCGAGTCAAACGTGTTCAATGACCATGTAGAAGTGTGTTAAAAGCCTATTTCATTGCCTAAAATGACATTAAAATAGAGCATAACTGGAGAACCGACAAGTCACTACTGATATTTCACTGTAATTAGTATGTTTGTCTACATACGTTAGAATGACTGTGTATTTCAACAACTGTCCTTAACTGCATCACAAATTACTTGAGATACCAGTTGACAGTGAGTCCAGTATGAAAAGCGTAATCGTTTCAATTCCGCGAAATACCTTCTGGTGACCGTCACAGACTGGCTATCGGTCTGTCTTAGCCGCCATGCCAAACCAAACACGCCTGATAGTGATGAAAATGAGTGGAACTTGGGGAAAGGGGGGGGGGGGTATGATGGAGATGATGAAATGTTAAATATCTGTTTGAGTGCCCGTATGAAGATGTAAAAGCGTTTATTTAGAGATAGCGGTGTGGAAGATTGGAGGACAAGGAAACGGATGGCTTACAACATGCAGAAATGGCGATGTTCAAAGGAGCCAGCTAACATTTTTGTTCATGTGATTACATTAAGGTCACAAATATCAAGTCTGGCTTGTGAAAGATGATCGAGTTTTAACACTGGGAAATTTTTATTGTATGCTGAAGTTGGTTGGATTCCCTCCCATGGACCACCTGCTCCATCTCAGGTCATTTCTGACACGTGTACTTCCGGTCCTCTCGGCCCCATTATCTATTTCACAGTCGGGGTTGGAGGAGAAAAGACGAGAGGGCGAGGAAGGAGAAGTATCGTGACAGTGGCCTTTTTTTTTTTTCCTTCTCCGGAATGGGGAGGGTATCCTGTGGTGGGACACCCTAATCATTAAGCCACTGTTAGCTTCCACAAGATATCGCTCGCCGAACTTTCCTTGTGTTTCTGATACAAATTCTTGTCACATTTTTTTCCTTCTGTTTATCAGCCTGTTGAAGAGGTGATAATAGCCCTAATTTATTGTTATTTTCCTTCCCATGTAAGAGCCCTCGGCGTCGCAAAAAGAGGATTTCGTGCTGCCCACGGCTCCCTTGACAGTCTTACTTCCTCATGCCCAAGTCGCGCTGCGGGGTCAACAAGGTGTTATACAGCTACATTTTGGACGAGTATAACAACCGAAGTCACTCCCCGTGTAAATGATCAAACTTGTGAGAGCTACCATTCCAGTGCATTATACCTTAACGTTTTGTTGGTTTTATTTATGACATTAATGCTGGACCATCTCCCATATCGGCAATTTCATAGTCAAGTACAGACATTACAACTGACCAGGAAGTCAGAATGCATACTTTGGAGGATAAGAGGGTTGCCTTTGAGTTTCTGAAGAACAAGCGACATGCTGTTCATCACAATTTTCCGGAAGATGAAGACAGGACTAGAGTGACCTCCAACAACCACTCACTCCAGGAACTGATGACTGGATGGAGCAGGAACTTTTTCAAATCCCCCGGAACAGAAACCAAAAATGACTCATTACAGAAAATCACATACAGCACAGGTAGTAGTGTATGATCCCTGGCTAGCGTACCTCTAAGTAAAGATCGTAACGTACTTCTGAGTAAACATTGTAACGCATCTCTAAGTAAAGATCGACCTCAACAAAAAAAGAAAATAATCTACGCTAAATACTAGGTATGCGTAAATTCCTTTAGATGTCTCTGTGGAAGAAAATGAAAGTTATAGATATGACAGGTGGCAATTGCTGCACTGTGTCTGAAAAGTTTATTCAAATATACATCGAGTTATATGAGCTTTCCGAGTATGGCGAATGAGATAGGGTGGTATTCTTAGGGTTGGGAAAGGGGTAAATGGGGTAGCAATCCCAAGGACCAGCAAGACAACAACACAAAACAGTGAAACTGACCTTCCTTGGATGGCAGTGGATTCTTCTCCTTGGGATTCACGTGATGAAGGGCACTGGTGTCTGTTTTGTTGATCTCTGCCAGCAGGTCAGATGGGGCTTTCTTTGCAGACATCTTGAGTTAGAGAGTTAGATCCGAACTATCTGAAATAACAAGAGTTTCAAGAAAGAGATTAATATAATGTTCCGAAAAAAAGATGCATTGGAAAATGTAGAAATTGACATTCACTTAGAATGTAAAACCAATTTGTTTGTCTCGGAACTTTTCCCAGGTGGAGTTTTGACTACATTGTAGTTTTTTCTTTACTAAACGCCCCTGACATTGCATCCCCTTAGAATGACAAAGTTCTATCTCCACTTGTTGACTGGACTAGGTTAGACACTACTTTTACGGGCCTTCTCCATTGTGTGTCAAGGTATCAAGCACATTCGGTGTGTAATTTGCACGTATTACTAAAAAGGAAAACAAAATTCTTTGCTCTAAAAGCTGTGACCACATGAAACTTCACTCCTCGATTTCTTAAAAGTTGACGGAAGGGAGTTAGAACCTTGTCATCCTAAGGGGCCGATTGCACAGGCTACAACCCACGTCACTGATGGTTCAGATACAATGGCATACTGATATCAACTTGCGGGGAGACTAAACTTCTTATCAACATTTCAACGGTAACAGTAATCGGCCTTGTTGAGAAAGTGTCAGACAGTGTAAGATTACAGACCGACTCACCAAAACGCACTGCTGTGGACCAGAGCAGGTTAAAGTTTGTAAATGAAATTCTATTCCTTGGGCATTTCCTCCATGAATAAACTGACAAGATCACGCTTTCTGTACCCCAAGAAGTAAAGAACACCCAAGCTTTCTGACAAATCAAAGCAATGTTACAGCCAGAGTTAGAAGATCCCACTCTGTGCTAAAGCAGATATGCAGGCTTATCGGTGCCACGGCATGATCACGCCACTTTATGCCGTTCACGGTATTTTCGTGATCTTACTTTGGCTTAAATTTCACCTTTCAGATTCTTATAAATAAAATCAAATAAAAATTAAATTACAAATCTAACGGGAAAAGGCCTTGTGTAAAGTGTGTCTATCTGTTGTATGCGTTTCTAGAGTACCATCAAAATCTGTCAATTTAGATTTTGACCTCATTCAGAAACGATAAGATGCGCTGCGAATCCACGTCTGAGAATCATTCTTTCAAGGGTCAGCAGGCACAATGCCTTCTTCGGATGTGCGCGAAATCCACACATTCTATTCTGTGATGGAAAAACTAGTTTCATGCTAACATGAGCATCACCAAAATCACTGCGAACGTCTGCACAGACGCGGTCTTTATCTACTGATAAAATTGAAAGGCCGAGTTGCCCTTGTGGACACGGTGGCCTAGAGGCAAGGTGCTCACTTCTCATGCCGAAGGTACCGGGTTCGAATCCCGGTCCCTGCATTTTGAGATTTTTTTTTCACATTTTCCTGTCCCTGATCCTCTGGTAGGTTGGACCGAGCACCTAGTCTTCTCGGATAAGGACCAAATAATTCGGAGGGCCCGTACGCACGTTAAAGATACCTTGGCAGTTGGAAATCGAGAAGAGCAGGCCGTACAAGGCCGCTGCCAGGGCAAAATTCTAAAAAAAAACTAATTCCTACCACAACAAGAAAAATAAAGACAAGAAAAGTGAGGTGTAAATGCCAAGGGCAGCGAGACCTCCTAAAATAAAGAGCCAAACACAGGCCGAATTGCCTTGTCAGATCAGAGTATCCTCGACGGGCAATTTTACCTTTCCACACCAATTATCACAGCATCTGAATACCAAATTCTGTCCAGCATCACATTCCTTACATTTGAAAGTTACGGTTCACTGTGGACATTTGCCTAAAATACAATGACAAAGTTGAGTTTGAAGCACCAGTGTTCCCGTGTTATTTCACACGTTAGAGTGGGTAACTTAGGAAATGTGTCCCAACTCACATTCGCGACCATAACCTTCTGACAGAAGTCTCATATATGAACAGTATAACCAAAGAAAACACAATAGTTTAGTCACACGGCACACAATCGGACCTAAGGCAAGCTCGCAGCGAGTATGACATACCTGGATCAGTCTAGTCTAAGGCAATCTAAAAGCAATGCTCGGGTTTTAAATCAACGAGTTCTGCACTGGTGTCAGATGAAATGACTGGTATTGGATGTGACCAAAGTACGATTTTTTTCGGGGGGGAGGAGGGGGGGGGGTGCAGCTATGTCGTAAATCAAAGGAGAGATAACACACACGCATACGCATACAACCATAAACCCCGCCCACATACACACTCATGCACATCACACAACTTGATATCCAGGCATACCACTGCGCGTAGATCTACTTTTTTGATAACGACGCCAGCACATTTCATAAGAAGAAATCAAGAAAAGGAGCACGGGCTGACAGTGGAAAATTTTACGTCTTTCCTGGCCATTTCTGAGCGTGTTTGAGTCTTCACTCTGTCCTGCATTGCCTAACTCTGGATAGTGCGGACACGCTGCAGAAACCGTACATTATCTCCGTCACTACTCAACCTTCCTCCACTCCGTTATCGACAACAACATGAGCAGTAACAAACGTAGCTTTCCATGCTCTGGACACATGTAGTTTCACCATCACTACATCTACTTCAGCCATCAACAACGCCTCTTCCGCCACTCCTGCCTACCACAACGTACCACTACTAATACTACTGCAAAACTTCCTCCCCCCAGGACAGACCAAACCGACCACACCAACAATAAACATACTACAGTTATCACTAGGAATGCAGAAATCTGATACTGGATGAATCACAGCGACAACGAGATGTTTGTAGAGCACAGATGGCGCCGCTTGTGTGCACACAAAAGTGAACAGGAGATTGTTAGAGACCAGTCCATGTGTGTTATACTATAATTATGAGCAAGGACGATACTGGTGGTTGTATGGGTATGTGAGTGTGTGGGTGTGTGATTGTGTGAGTGTGTGGGTGAGGGCTCCGGTGTTTCCCACTGCCGCATGGTGGTTGAGTGAGTCGGTGGCCAGTATACCCTGTCACACAGCAATCACTGTGGGTAATTGTGGGGTGGGGGAGGGGGGCTCACTGTATGGGAGGGGTACGAGGTAAGAGAGGACCAACTGCACCTGGATGTTGTACGCATGCTTTAAGAAAGATCACTTCAGGAAGGTTAATTCAAAATTTGTTGCGCTAAATATATAGTACACCGTTTCGGTTGAGGCTACAAGGAATTTAAAGAGATTCTGAGTTTTAGTATTATACCGGAGAACTACAGGACGCCATCTGAGAACAACATATTATTAAAAAACAAAAAAATCTGTGGACAGTTGGGGGTCGCAGGAAGGCTTGTCTTCCCTTCTCCTCTGCTGATCTGCCTTTCGTTTGAATGTTGTTACAAGTACGTACGTCCCCCAAGGTTTTTGCGCTAGGGGTACGTATTTTAAAGCATTTTGTGACTCCAGAGCTAGAGAGCTCTTCCCGAAATATTCCTACCAACAGCCGTAATTAATTATTCTTTCACATTTCCTTCTTCCCCCCCCCCCCCGTTTTTTTGTTGTTGTTGAACGAGTAAGGGACCGTTCACATATTATGTCTTCACATAAGGGAGGGGGTGGGGGTCTCTTGAATGATGACAAGTGATGACATGGGGGAGGGGGGGGGTGTTGAGTCCAAAGATGATGTCATCAACGTGGTTTGGCAAAATTGAAAAAGAAGAACAAATATATAGATCAAATTCATATTTTTATTATAATACCTGCCAATAAAATAACTAATTAATTAATCAACCAATCCCTTGAATGACTACTATTATTACTCAATATTTGTTAAACTGCTAAACCTACCACAGAGTCAACACTGCATCATGTCTGATTTGGTTCTATATTTTTCACCTCTGTTTCAATGTTTATCTTCCTGTTTGTTCAGCCTTATTTTTCAAATCAGGGGAAATGAGAATCTTCGGTTACCTACTTTTTTTTAAAATCCTAAATATTGAAATAAATTTGCCCTGTGTTGCATAAAATTTATTATTTTGCAACAATTTTAAGTTTAGTATAATTTTGGTTCTGTTTTTTGCATAATTTCAGAGAGTCAGATCAATGTTATCTAATAATTTGGGGGGCAGCGTAACGCAGTGGTTAGCGCGTCGGATTTGTAATCCAGTGGTTGCGAGTTCGAACCTGTCCACTGTAGTTGCTTTGGGAAAACAATTTACCTTTAACTTCATCAGTCCACCCGTCTGTAAAACCGGTACCTGACATATAGGTAGTGGAAAGATCTTGTCAGTTTGCTAACAGGCAGCTTCTCTGTATGCTCTTTGTGGGTTGAGATGGTATTAAATGGTTGAATCAGCCTGTCAGGGACACCTCGTAAAGCGCTTTGAGCATTAGTGGATATTAAGAGCTATATAAAAGCTCTTATTGATTTGATTTTATTTATAATCTGTTAGTTTGAATTAAAATAAATAGCAAACAGCACTATACAGGTATTTTTAGTCGTTATTTATCAAGTTTTGATTATGTCCTCAAACAGGGGAGGGGAGATAGCCATTTGATGACATGTGATGATAAAGGGGGGTCAAAATTAGTCAATTTTTAATGACATAATAATTATGGGAACGGTCCCTAGGGGAAAAAGATTTGGGATTCAATCAGATTTAGGGTTGAGGATAAGGACGGGGTTAGAGCGAGGTACGTATATCTACGCGCCCTTAGCGCAAAACGTTTGGGGTGCGTACGTACTTATAACAACAGCCCTTTCGTTTTGCCCTGTTGTCTTTCCCTTTCCTTTGAGTTTTATTGTATCATTTCTGTATTACTTCTTGAGCGAGGCTTTGGTACATATCTCTTTCTTGTGGCCACATTTTGACTCTGAGGGCAACAGTTTACTTCCTTTGTGCAGTACTTCAAACAAACAAAACTAGTAACATCGCCCACTAAATTTACTTCCTTCTCCTTATCCCTGGTGAGGAAGACAATCACCTCAATGACTCACCCACACCCACCAACCTCCATGCACAGGTGTCCTCACACACCGGATCTGCAACGCGGAGTTGTTACTCTTAACTACACCGCTAGCGCTGGTGATAGTTACGTGACGGTGTATGGTAACATGTGTGTTGGTCAAACACAATACACCAATATATCTAGGAGAGATTTGCTTAAACTACATCCCTTCTGCACATCGTACGTGAATACAGAAATACCGGCTTCAGGGTAATGATATCCTTCCTGAGGACTCCCACCTCAACCCCCGAAAGCAGAGCTCGGGGTTGAGAGCCGTTTACTGTAGGGACAAGGATGTGTTTTGCTACTATCAAATTTCTTCATTATTTGACATCACCTACATCATTTTTTATCGCTGGGCAAGGGAAGTGCGCAGGGTGCCGAAACGTGCTGAAACACTCTCTTCAAAGAACCGTGAAGCGCACTCCTCTCTCTCTCCTTCTCCCCCTCCAGTACGTATTTTGCTAACACTCTCCCGGTCTAAAAGCCTAGACTCTTCCATGTTTTAGCACTTTAGCTTTCGTTTGTAAACTTACTTGCCCCCCCCCCCCCCACCTCGTCTGTTTTTTGTGGGGTTTTTTTCCACACCAAACAGAGCATTCTCTTGCTGGAAACGGGAGCTTCCCGCCCGCATCAGGGATCAGGCAATGCTGTTCTCGGTGGTTGAGGACAGCGTGAACCCGGGCTACACCGACCTGATCTTTAACTGTAAATTTTTTGTGTGTTTGTTTATTCCGGTAAGCTGAGGGGACATGTCACTTGAGGACTGGCAGGGCTTATTACTTCTTTACTTGGTCTTCAAAATCACAACTGGGCCAGCCAGCAAAAATTTAATGTTTTTGTAAAGCCACGGGTAACTTGACCAGAAATTCTTCGTGCTCACTTTGTCTTGACTTTCAACATTTCAGTGAAAAGCTTTGAGAAAGTGCCGTTTTATCAGTCAGGAATAACTCTGACAGAAGCTTTGAGAAAGTGCCGTTTTATCAGTCAGGAATAACTCTGACAGAAGCTTGGAGAAAGTGCCGTTTTATCAGTCAGGAATAACTGACTGAAACTTTGAGAAAGTGCCGTTTTATCAGTCAGGAATAACTCTGACAGAAACTTTGAGAAAGTGCCGTTTTATCAGTCAGGAATAACTCTGACAGAAACTTTGAGAAAGTGCCGTTTTATCAGTCAGGAATAACTCTGACAGAAACTTTGAGAAAGTGCCGTTTTATCAGTCAGGAATAACTCTGACAGAAACTTTGAGAAAGTGCCGTTTTATCAGTCAGGAATAACTCTGACAGAAACTTTGAGAAAGTGCCGTTTTATCAGTCAGGAATAACTCTGACAGAAACTTTGAGAAAGTGCCGTTTTATCAGTCAGGAATAACTCTGACAGAAACTTTGAGAAAGTGCCGTTTTATCAGTCAGGAATAACTCTGACAGAAGTTTTGAGAAAGTGCCGTTTTATCAGTCAGGAATAACTCTGACAGAAGTTTTGAAACTCGGTTTCTTCCCCTCCTTTTATATCAAGGCCAAAGACCCCATCCCCTTTCCCCAACTCTTCCTCTTTCTCGTTTAGTTTATCAAATATGAGTTCCTGCCAATGTCTGTTGAAGGTCTAAATTCCCCTCTCCAGTCCGGTTTGAGAACCACAATCTACAAAGTAATTAGACGTTAGATCATACACGGTTTACAACAAAAACAGAAAACACACCAACTAGTAGTGGCCGGTAAATCCCCAAAATAAGCAAAGAAAACATGCGTTCTTGCATAACACAAAAACAAGTGTTTCAGTCAGCAACTTGGTGAAGCCCTGAACGCGAGAGATTAGGCCTAGCTGTTTGTGTGAAGGGGCTGACTCAACAGGAAATGAGAACAGAATGTGGCCATATGGGGAGCGGGGAGGTGCGGAATGGGGGGAGGGGGGGGGGAGTGATAAAGAAGACAAAGTGACTATTCGGACGGCTGGCACAATATCACGAACGATATTCGGCCAGCCAGACCTATCGCGCATGACATCCGGGTCAACGGGGTCATTATCGTTTGAGCAAAATGGCGAACTTCCAGCTCGGAAGTAGATTTCCCTCTTTTGAGGCTTTTAACGCCGCCTTGCAAAAATTTTGCAAAGAAACGTCAACAGTTTTTCCGTTTCTCTGGTAACTCTCACCAAAGTTATCAGAGTAACGTTTTCAACTTGGTGTAGAGGTGCCATATTAAATGAAATAATGCTGTTTTGTCAATTTTTTTTCTAAATTAAAAGAAAACAAAATTAAATTTTTCTTGAGCATTACTCTCGGAACACTTTTCACACCAAGACATAACAAGTGTCAAATTTTGCCCACAAGAAAGTCTTACTTAATCAAATACAAAAATTAACCATATTTTACATTTAATTGAGGCCTCTGCAGCTGTAACAAACAAGAACTGATGTTTACTATGATTTTTTATGTCTTTATGACTCATTGAATGTTCCATTGCATTACTCTGATAACTTTCACACGAAAAACAACTTCCCATAAAATTAAGCATTGTAACTTTATTTACTATAATTTACACAAAAATGACATAATGCCTGGTTAACAATTAGTGCAATGGCACTGTGATTGTAAATTTTATAAAGAAAAATGATAGAAATTTTATATTTGCACACACATTTCTTTTAAAAACTTAAATTTAGGTTTTCGGTCCATGTCCACCTCCAAAATTAAGAAAATCGAGACATTTGGTATATACTAACAGGCATTTTATTCAGATTAATGGAAGGACTAACGCATCGGCGAACCAGTAGCAACAGTAACAGCAATAACAACAATAACAACAGCAGTAACAACATTAGTAGCAATAACAATAGTAACAGCAATAACAATAGTAACAGCAATAACAACAGTAACAGAAACAACAACAGTAGCCGTAGCAGCAGTCAAAACAAAAGTAACAAGAAGAGCAATAATATTAATAACAGCAGAAGTAGCAAGAACTGCAATAACAGAAGCAATAATAACACTAGCACAGTAGTAGCAATAACAACAGCAGTTGCAGCATTAGCAGCAGCATTGTCTTACTGCAAAAAACAACAATGACGACAGCGTGAATGAGGCCTTACACTTGCACTTCTAGTCTACTTCTGGCCTTTACGAATGGCTGCAAATGAAAACAAAACAAAACAAAAACCTCAAAGAACTCAAACCAAAGTACACACAGACCTACAAAAACGAACCACACAACACAAAAAGGGCAACTACATTTATGACGAAAGGGGAATCACTTTATACAGACGGCCGTAAAGCATGCACGATATCCGACCAGCTGGCCAAATAACGCAACTGATATCCGGCCAGTCGGTCGAATAGCTCAGATGGTTGCCGGCCAAATATCGAGTAGCCGTCCCACTGGCTGAATAGTCGCAACTATACGGCCAGTCGGTCGGATATCGCGAATGATATCTGGGCAGTCGGCCGTATAGGCCTTCAGGAACATTTATCCGGCCAACTGGCCGGATATCGCGAATGATTTCCGGCCAGTTGGTCGGATATCGGGAATGATATCTGGCCAGTCGGCCGAATAGTCGCTGCCTAAAGAAGAAGCCTTACTACAGCCACCGGACAGAATAGACAAATATTTCCATATGAGTAAGCTTCAATAGAGCCCAGCCTTGTGTCATACCGCGGAGGGCTGTGTCGGCTACAACCTGTACCAAAGGATAGACAGTGCAGGGAGATTCAACAGGAAACGAGGCGCTCGGTGGCGTGAACTGGTGGCCCATTGAGGAAACAACACGTGTACACTTCTTCCACGCGTCTTTACCACTACATTCATGATGTTTATAATTTGCTAGTTAGTTCTGTGCAGCATTCTCTCTTTCTCTCTCGCCAGCAATCGCCACGACAGAATAGTATAGAATAAATATTACTCTATTGTTTTCTCACTACCGTCAGAATCACCACCATTCTTCCTATGTGATTACGTAATATCAAACCATGTGCTGGACACAAGTTGTCTCTACCAACACGATGACGGGACGACACTGACATCCTCTCCCTCTCTCGCAAACCTTCACATCCTCACAAGACAAACGCATACACATGCATCCATCCATCCTACAAATGCCATTTATGATTTATGGAAGAAAAATGAGCCAGAAGCGTAAAGGAGGATGGTACAGTTTCATACCACATCCGATACATTATTCTGATATACCAAACAAAATTAGCTAGTGCGATAACCCAACCATTTCCCGTTCTGTGTATTTGGAGGCCTGAGGTCAGGACGTCACAAAAATGGCATGCGGCTCCATGAGGCAGGGGAAGAAAATTACACCTGCGTAAAGTGACGCCCTGTTATTTGACTCCGTTTGGGCGCAAGGCACCAATTATTAAGTCAGGCTATTTCATTGCGCACACGTTCATAGAATGTCGGAGTCATCAAGTATACGTGGCTTGTGGGCGGTCTCACTCCACCCTTCATGCATAACAGCTACTGTTCCCATATTCACAACAACTACTGTTCCCATATTCACAACAACTACTGTTCCCATATTCACAACAACTACTATTCCCATATTCACAGCAACTACTGTTCCCATATTCACAACAACTATTATTCCCATATTCACAACAACTACTATTCCCATATTCACAACAACTACTATTCCCATATTCACAACAACTACTATTCCCATATTCACAACAACTACTGTTCCCATATTCACAACAACTACTATTCCCATATTCACAACAACTACTGTTCCCATATTCACAAAAACTATTATTCCCATATTCACAACAACTACTATTCCCATATTCACAACAACTACTGTTCCCATATTCACAACAACTACTGTTCCCATATTCACAACAACTACTGTTCCCATATTCACAACAGCAACACCAAACATGAAAACTGTATGCTGATGTTACATTTCTGGAGCAGATGTTTAAAATCACTATCAAGTAAAAATGCACCATAATGATGGCAGAACAGTTTCTAAGAGCAAACTTGTCATCTTTGAACTTCCATCCTGATCAACTCTGCCCTGACCTTCACATGACTCACCACGTACGGAAGGAAAAGTCAAGACTGTCAAAAGCTGCATATAATCTATGTTCTCAATTGGCTTCATGGCCATGTGTCAATCAAGTCAGTCTGCATATTAAATAATTAACCCTTGACCTCGCCCAGCCCCTGTTGACATCATATCGTCACTGGCTGGTCCGAAAAATTGCATCATGGGGCCAATCCTTCATTTCCCGAGCAATGATGATCACAGATTCCGGCTCAGTGTATGTGTGGCAGATAACTAGTCTAGTGCAGTTCAGCTATAATTTTCACTGTCAACGCACATCACAGTCTGCCAAGCGCTGTCTGCTAATACTCATCTGGCTGTAGAACTGCCAACTTCGGAACTTTGAACCAACAAAAGAGCCCAGACTGCTGGCCATCGACCAACCTAGCCAGCAAAAAGGTGTCAGGAGGAAAATGTCGGTCTGACCTGCAGGTCACAATGACATACAGAACCAGCTTGGGCATTCGAAGTCTGACTTCTGTAGGCCACCCAGCTGATAGCAATAAATTCAACTGAAGTATGATACGCCAGTAAATTTAATAGGTTGATACGATAGGCAATTTCGTTCTTTTTTTTTTTTTTTAATAGAAATGTCACAAACTGTCTGTGATGGCTCTGGCGTAAGACGGAAATAACCAGGCCACACTCCATCACCTCTATACTCAGTAAACTGTCCGTAATGGTTCCTAGTGATATTCTGAAATATCTAAATTTTCAATGGGTGATATTTCCTGTCAAACAGACTTGACGACAGCAACGGAAGCAAGGATGCGGCGTGTAACTGCCACCAATTAACGACAGCCCGCCCATGCCCCCCCAAGAATTCCCCAAACCAAAGGATGGTTACCGAATAGAGTTGCCGCAGAGGTGTCAAGTGAAGTAATAATTCGCTCAGGTTTTCACCTCTTGGGATGCGTCGCGGCACCTTTGCGGTGCAACAGTTCAAGCAGGAAAAGTATGGAGCTCCGTTTGTACCACATTGAAATTATGCAAAATAATGAACTTTAATTGCTAATTACCGCCTTAATATCCATTTTCGTGCAGGGCATCCGGATGCACCAGGTTCTCCACATTTTCCCGTCGATTCATGCTTGATGCCTGCTTCTAACATTCCGATGCCGTCCTTTTCATTTAGAGACGACATTTCAATCTTGGCTGGCTGCCTATTCCGACGACAGCGACGATCACAATGACAACATCTGCCACTGTAAACATGATGGTCACACAGCGGCAGGCGATGTTACAACAAAAAATGAAACAGACCGACGAAACTTATTAGAAGAAAGAGGGGGAGAATGAGGACAGAGAGAGAGGGGGGGAGGAAGAGACAGAGAGGGGAAGGAAAGAGAGAGAGGGAGGGGGACAGAGGGAGAGAGAGGAGAGGACAGGGAGAGAGAGAGAGGGACAGGGAGAGAGAGAGGGAGAAAGAGAGGGGAACGGGGAGGGAGAGGGGGAAGGGGGAGAGAGAAGAGGGGAAGAGAGAGAGCCGGGGAGAGCGAGAGAGAGGGTTGGGGAGGGGACAGAGACAGGGACAGAGACAGAGATAGAGAGAGAGTAAGAGATGAGCAAACAGCTGATATTATGTCTCTGTCTCTCACAACCAAAACAAATTCAGGTCAGGTCTGATCTGTCTGAGATAGGAGCCCTCCTGCTCCCCCCCCCCCCTCTCCCGGTCACTATCTCTCCAAATCGTTCCTTTGTTACGGCGTTCAACTCCACTGACGCCTGGACCTAAAAATACACATTGTATACTGGTCTTTAAATACCACCCGCCTCCTACACACGACAGCCACTGACTAAACATCGGCGATTATGACTCAGTACCGCTACAAAACTTACACCACATTAAGTCAGCTAAAACACACACACACACAAGCATACATCCTCCACAGTCCAGAATTCATTGAGTGGAAAATTATAAATTATGTCCTTTAGAGACGAATGATTCTGCATTCCTGAGCAGGTACGGAATAGTAATGGCGGTCTTCAACTTGTTGTAAATACGCCGACTGCCGGGTTTAATCTACATACTGTATCTGTCATTTACACATGTGTGTCGTGCAACATAACAGCCATGCCAGGCACACAATACACGGGACAAGGTTGCACAATAAACCTATACGGGGCCAACAGCATTACGCTGAGGCCCCCGGGAAACAAAGGACCCTATCGTCACAATAAACCTATATAATACCAGTACTAAAACTTTGTATATCTTTTATGAAAACTAGCCAGGTAGAAACCAATTCGTTCTACTGACATAGTTCCGTACTGCACCAATCACACCGGAGCTCTTCCTTAATGTGACATGTACAAAGATTCCTAGATCCTGCTATTTTCATCTCTAGCTCTTCCTTTGTCAGAATCTGGAAAGTGAAAACTTCAAAAAAAAACATCTTTCGGCCTCTGGGGGAGAGGGGGGGGGGGCAACAACCTTTGGCTGAAGTCCCAGGGAGAAACCAGACAATCCCACCATACGAAGCTCTTTATCCTGGGCCACAGGCTTCAATGCGGTGTTCACTGTATCCGTGTTCTTGTTTCTTAAAGCTCAAAACTAACACCCACTGAATTCAATACCTGACAAAAAGTGACTAAGTCTTGCTGTAACGACACCTTCAGAGGCGAAGGTTTCAAGAACACTTCAAAAAGTCTTGGCTAACTGTTTCTCTTTCACGGTTCTGAGCCTCGTATCCCCCAAACTGTAACCGCGCCTCCCCTCCTTGACATGGTCTGAAAACTATAATCGCTTCCTATTTCAGCACCTTACGTAATTCTCCAGTTTCTGCCATCTTTAGACAGACTGATAGCCTGGCGGGCCAGTCCTCTAATCCTAACACCTCCCAGCCCACTACATGTACCCCAATACCAAACAAACAGCAACACGACCCCCTTCCCCACCAATACTGTTACGAGTGTGCCCTCGAGTGTTACGGGTATGGTTATTATGGAATTAGTGTTACGACTGCATTTTAATCTATCGAGAGGTTTTTAGAAATTACTCTTCCATACCATGCCACATATACTAATAACAATTCGAATAAGTTTTACAAGGACCTTGCAGGGCCACAAATTTATTACTTTAAATTCCCTAACAAATTTCGTCTAGCTTTTACATTCTAAAAGGACAACATCAGCAGCATCAAATGAAAACACAATAATATATCACTAGAAGTCTCCTCTAGATGCTTAAAAGATTATATCATTCTGACTCATTCACAATTTAATTATTACTTGTCTATCCTTCAGATTTAGCCTACCTACTTTCTAACAAATAATATCTTAATGTCTCAGACGACAATGTTAACTCAGTTATTTGTGCCTACCGCTTAAAAAGGATATAACTCGTCAACACAACTGACGCAGTTACATTAGATCTAGATCTACTCTAGGATGGGCTGGCAATCCCCAGCCTCATCCAGACACATCAATTTCATAACGAAGCCATCTATCATCTCATAAGCGTACGTCAGTACAAGGCCACACTGGCTGTTGTGCAGGGAAAACATCCAGTTAATGCTAAACTGGGTTCTAGCTATCTCTTCATAGCAACATGGGAAAAGTTGTAAATTTCAATATCAGCAGTTTTATGTTTCACTCTAGGTAACACTGCACCTCTAATCGATAACTGACTACGCTGCACCCAAAAAACGAGGGTTAGTTCACGTGAGATGATTAAAGTGTACATTATTATTAACGTATGGTTTACAATCATCAGTTCATCTGCTGAAGCCAGGAATGTATGACGGGTAACGGTGGCATTATGATGACAAGCTGGTGCTGGATATGTGAAACGCCGTAGTAATGACAGTTCTGGACAGATGGTAGCAGATTGTTGTCATTGCTGTCGCTGTAGCAGTCAAGACAGGCGGTGTTAGTGGGGACAAACAGCAGACAGGTGGTCAAAAGAAGCAGAAAATGCTGGAAAGGAGGCTTTTTAGGGAGGTTGGGGGGGGGGGGGATGTTCACACAAACAGTGATGCACGCAGTAAGAGTTGCTGTCGCAGTAGTAGTACTGGCTGTAGCAGTGTTTGCGGCCTCTGCAGCAGGAATCTGGGCAGCTATAAGCTACGGCATTAGCAACTACACAAGTGAAGACTAGGCCTACACCCCGCTTACAGCAATACTGAATACCTACAGCAACATTCAACTTGAACACAGCTGGTGTTGCAGTAAACTTTGATCTTCCACGTTGCCATCTGTCGCCGCGATAAAAAAAAAACGTGCGGATTTCAAACACACAATACAAAAGACGCCATTCCAACATATTCACGCATTTTAAACAGACAACAGAACTAAACCTTCAAAGAGGGACCAACTTGTGCTAAATCAGGCACCATTATATTCCCTAATGGACCCGCCCATCCACACTGTTCTGAACATAAATAAGTCAAGTTTCATAGATGGACCTGGTCTAGATCACTGATTGGGACATGAGACATCAGTGACCTGAAGACCTAAATGTCCCTTCGTGAAAAGTTTCAGTGCGTCTGGTCAGTTTAGTCCTGGGTCATTCGGCCAGACAATTTGCGGGTAATTCACCTGGTCAGTAGATTAGTTTCGGCCAGAGAGTCTAAATAATTCAGCCAGCTAAATCGGCAGAAAAAAAGAGATCATTTTTTTTTTCTCTTGTGCTGTCTCCACCCACTACATTAAATCTTGATGACAAGACAATCGGCTTCGAAATCTCTGGTAGAATGAAGCGTGTTACGTACTACAAACCATTATTCCTTTCATCTGTAATCGTTAAATGGAAAATATTCCTCTCTGATTGGCTTAATCATTGTTTCACTAATGTTCATGTTCTGTTCTTTCGTAATAAGCTATAATTTCTAACACCCTCAGAAATATGATAACGCCTATAGCAAACTAATTCTGCCCTATTTTTTGCTCTACACTCTGATGTTCACTGCTTCCCGCTCTGTCAGGACCACCAGCCGGCAGTGACCACCTCAATGTGTGTTATCGCAGACACGTCAAACAAGACAAAAGATTAGGATTTGATTCATTGGTCATGAGAAAAATGTCACCTACTGATAACCTCGACCCTTGCAGCTGTTCAGCTTTCTCCTCGCTTGACGCTGTTTCTCGCTTTCTCTTGCGATGTCAATGTGTTTCTATCTGTCTACCTCTATTCATCCGCCCTCTCCCCATTCATGCAGTCATCTTCCCCTTAAGGATATGGCAACAACAGGGGAAAATTCTTCCTGCTGGATTTGGTGTAAAAGAAGGGGGGAAAATGTGACGAACGCCGAGATTCATAAACGTCGGTGTGGCCGGGGTTCCAGAAGATGTCCATAAGTTAAAGGCCGAAACATCTAATGAAAGAATCCACTTTTCCTCTGAAGATCGTCGTCTGTCCCGCTCCACCTGAGCAGTTTCTTACCACATAATTATTATACTTGTACCACTAGGAAAATTGCAGTCATATCGCGTCTTCTACAGGCGGGCGGGCCAAAGTTTTAGGGAGTCAGAGACAACAGGCCACAGAAAATAAATGACTATGTCCGATGGTCCTCAAAACTTTATTTCTGAGGTATTACATCGTGAAGGAAAGGAGGGGGTGGAGGAAAACCGAAAGAGGGTGCTTTTTATCCTGTTTCACACGAAGAGTTTCTCTATTTACTGTCGAGGTTTCAAGTCAGTCACTTGCATATCTCTAAGCGCTACCCACCCCTCCCCCTTTTTTCCAATGTAAGACCCACTGAAAGGCCCCAAGCAACACATGTGCCAGGTATGTCAAGTATTTACACACAGGACACAAAAAATGCCGGGCATGTGACCTCTGACACGACAAGCACAATGGTGAAACAATGTCCTCCTTCAGCCTGTCTTCCACATACCTCCCCACTCCCCATACTAAGCCCCCGCTGTTGGTTATTTGTACGAGTGTTAAGTTCTCCAGTAAACATCCGACTGGTGTCAACATCTAATGTAGGTCGGCGGTTCACAGACGGACACATCAGAACGACCCAAGTCATACATCAGTGATTCGTCTTGGTGACTCACGACACCATCCTCAAGACACCATTTTGCGCTGTTTTGAGTAGAAAGTCTGCGTGCATTTTATGTCCTTATTTCTACCCTCGGCTTTTAAATCCACTTTCTTGCATGCAATGCATTAGTAGTTTACGTGGAATACATACAATCAACTTTTTTTCTGACGTAAATTTTCCACCCTAGACATGACTCCACTCTTCCACCCCCCCCCCCCCCCCAAAAAAAACCAACAACCCTGACACAGAAAACGTGGAGCGCGGAGGAGGCAATTATTCACTGTACTAAATCTCTGAATAAAAATGTATCAGGTGTCCTTCAAATGCTATACGGATCCACGCTTCGGTATTGCTCGAGGCAGGGATCAAGTCTGGACTTCCACTACACATAAATTATCCAAATTAAGACTAGAACTATGTATGTATATAATAATACACCCAGCAATCAATACTGTTTACACACTACGTATCAATCACAGATTTACACATGCGTGGGACTACACTGGATTTCTAATAACACAAGCAGTATAGATAATAAAATTAGGCCGTGTAAAGAAGCTGAAAAACGTTTGTCTGACTGTCCTTGTTCACCATTCTCTTTCTCTCCCTCAACTTCCGTGGTGGTTTCAGATCCAGAGGACTGCAACTTTGTACCATCTGTAGTATTTTTTTGATGGCCCCAACCCTCCCTCCCCCCCTCCAAAATAAACAAACTCCAGCCCTGCCTCCCGACAGCCAGGCCAATTTCCCCAAGTGTGCTATTCCACGGGAACTGATCTGGCAAAGTTCAGAGTGCATTATGTATCCCTACAGCCAGCCATGTCCAACAACAAACATGTAACTATTTCGTGGCTCAGAAATGTGCTCCAGATATTTTGTACACATTAATTTATAAAGTTTATCCCCATGTAAATTTTCTGTTGGCAATGTCGTTATTTCACCAGCCCTAACCTGTGCTATAAATAAGGCTACCTGAAGGCGGACAAAGACGCCGAGCTGACAGTCAGATTACCAACCGGATACTCCATGCACTAACGTGCAACAACCACACAAAAAGGGCCACCTGCTGAACCAAATCCTAAAACGCAAAAATCGGTTCATGTTTACGACAGCCACAACCCTGACTGCATTACTGTTTACGACGGCCGCCTGCAGAGTTCCCTATCAGAACAAAGACGGAATTCACAAAATATTAAAGAGTAAATAAAATATTTACCTTTTTTTCTTTACAGAGCGTAAAGATAAACCTCAGTAATGCGCAAAAGTAGAGGGGAAAAAATGCAGTTAACAGTGACTGAACAGTTAGAATGTTGTTACAAGTACGTACATCCCCCAAGTTTGTTTTTTGCGCTAGGGGTACGTATTTTAATGCCTTTTGTGAGTCCAGAGCTAAAGAGCTCCTCCCGAAATACTCCTAACAACAGCCTTAATTATGGATCTAATTATTCTTTCAGATTTCCTGTTTTTTGGTTGAAAGGTTTTAGGGTTGAAGGGGTAAGGGGGAGGGTTAGGGATTCGACAAGATTTAGAGTTGAGGATAAGGACGGGGTTAGGTTTCAAGTTTCAAGTTTAGTTTATTATAGGCCTGGCGGCCAATTCAAAAACACACAAGAATCATGTGAACAATCTTAGAAAACATTAAACAAACAAACAAACAGACAAAATGCATGATCGTTCACTCTCTCCGCTCCCTGCAGCATTTATACACTTACTTATTGTAGTATACAGTCAAATACAGCTTGTAATTGCCAGCAACAGTCATCATTTTCAATCCCCCCCCCCCCCTACATAACCGATCTCTCCTCACCTTTATCTGTTGTAAATTTACTATTATTTAGGGATAGGTACATATACGTGCGCGCCCCTATCGCAAAATGCTTGGGGTGCGTAGGTACAAGTAACAATTAACAGTCGAACATTTTTTACATAGGTTTCTATCGTTTAGATCCCTGACCTTACCTTGAGTTCAAATAAGGTAAAGGTGGACTCAGTTCACTGGAGTTTTATGACCTATAAATTCAAATTAGGATTTTGACCATGAAAAAGGCAGACAGGAGAGGTAGCACTGCCCATACCGACCACATCATCCCCACATGGATATAATGTGGAATGTTTCTCAGAAAATGAAAATGCTGGCCCGAGTAAGAAATGAAAACCTAACTGCTTCTTCCACCTCCCAACCTCCAGCCCTCCTTTTAATTTTACATCTCCCACCTCCTTTTACATCTCCTACCTCCTTTACTCCCCCCCCCCCCCTTTCCCTCTACTGAAAAAAAAAGTTTTAAAAAAGTGTACTGCTTAATTCAATCATGGCAAAAAAAGAAAAAAAAAACTTTTTTTATATACCAGATGCATCTAACACACCAACTCCACTCTCGGCTAATTATACAGTGTTAGTAGTATAATGGGCAGTATTTTAAACGACACAATTTCCAGTAGCAGAAATCTCGGGCGTTGGGGACTACTGGCCGTGCAGCACGTACATAACATCAAGGTCATACCAAACTCCGTCACTGCAATAAGACTGGGCAACAACAGGCCTGCCGCTGGTCGGTAATTAACACAATTAGGGAATCTTTTCTCTTAGGAACTGTAACATCTATACGCAAACACGGACTTACATAAGCGCAGATTCATTGACAGGGGTCATGAAAAACTCAGCCTCTGTGAGTGGTGAGCAATCACTCATCTCTATGAGCTATACGATACAACTCAGCCTATCATCTCGTTCCCTTAGAATGACAATTAGGTTCTATCTCCACTTTTTGGCTGAACTGAGTTGCACACTACACACTACTTCTACGGGCCTTCTTCATTGTGTGTCACAGTATCAGGCAGATTCGGTGTGTAATGTAAATTCTATTTAAAAAAAAAAAAAGTGAAACTTCAGTCCTCCCTCGATATCTTACAAGTTGATGGAAGGGAGTTATGACCTTAATCACTCTATGGGGACGACCTGTCAGCAGACTAACTTCAAAGACGATCTGTCAATAGACTAACTTCAAAGACGATCTGTCAATAGACAACTTTAAACATGACAGTGCTGAGTGTAATAATGATAAGCTAAGCATTCAAAGTCAGCTCGCTAAACGTAAATTATTCTGATCGTACTGAACAGTACGCTTTCCATTTATGGTTATGTAATATGCCCTTTAGAATGAGTAACGTGAACACATCTGGTGTGGGGTAAACCAGCAGCATATTTGGGAGGTCTTCCCCCCGTCCGCGCCACTTACCAAAAAGTTAACAAACATAATATGATTAAGATATAATATAAGCTTAAACAACCTGCATTGGAATGGTCAGATGGGACCTGGGGGCGTGAAGGTCTAGTCAGTTTGTATCAATGGGCGGTAGTCAGATTGACTAATCAGGCGAAAAGGGGCTAGGGTAGTTGTGTTTTCTTGTGTTCTCTCGTGTTTTCTTGACTGGCGCGGACGGGCGGCAGACCTTCCGCATATTTTATTCAGCTTGTCTATGTTGACTATTAACGCATTGTATATCCCCGCTGCTCTGTTTTTGTGTTATTTTACTGTGAAATGAAAGTTAACTTCCCGGATATAATTTGGGCCGGATTGAAATAACGCCGCATCTTCAAAGACTTTACGCAGCACTTGATACTAAGATAGGCCTCTCCAACGGAATAATAAAGAAACATCAAGAACGAAAACTTTCCAGGCACAAAGCGAATTCCAGACTCAGCAAAAGACTGTAATCCTTTCCTGAAACCAAGGACCTGAAACGCGGAAGTGGATGGAGCAACTTTCTGCCCTTCACACAAGCTGTGCCAAAGTTCTTTCAGAATTAACTAAGCGCAAAATGCACAGTTAATTTCTTCTTCAGGATCATAATACACTTGAAAAAAATATATTATACAAACACATGCTTTGAGATAAGTATTTTTTGTTTCTTACTCACCACGTGCAATGAACACACAAACTGACGATCCGTTGGCTGCGAAGTGAAACTGATATATGCAGCAGATATCTTGTGGAGAACTGGAGGCCTCAGCTCACTGACGTCACAAGATGGAAATACAACCTCTCTAGCCGAAAACGGGGCGTTACAGCAGGCGATGGTTATGCTGTTGTTTACAAGTTTGGGCTAAAGTTGAACCCAGCGCCTCCCGCTCTCTCTCGCTCTCGCTCAATGCCTGGGTCCCTCGCGCCGGGTCTCGGGCGACACAGGCTTGGCCCCAGCGAGAGGTCACAACTCCATGCGGGACACAAGAACTTTGGAGGTGTGTACGCCACATGGCCTGGACCAGCCAATCACCAGCGTTCTCCAGGCTTGAAATAATTATAAGCTGCCCCACCCACAGACCCCCCCCCCCCCAAATCCATACAGTCCAAACACAGGACAACATTATGTAATATTGGAGAAGGGGTTAGCATGTGTGTGTGTGGGTGTGTGTTGATTTTTTTCTTCTTTTAACTGAGAGGTGAGACCGCGCTGAACACAAGGCGACGTGACTGTCTTGAAGCACAATCATTATAAACTTGGCAGGGAGACAGAGGCGGGCCTAGGGAGAAGTCAGTGTTGAGGAGCCTGGATTGCTCAAACATTAGGATACCATCACACGGACTTGAGTACTCAATGAGGCCACCCAAGGACTAAAGGCCCGGACTTCATGTACAACGTTCATTATTATAACATTCGTTTTACAGGATACCAAGACGGTTCAATTTGCCAAATTCCGTCTGACGACTTGCGCGCGTATCATCCATGTCAACATGCAACAATTCGCACCACACCCCTTCATAATTGAACGAAAAGGACTAGTACCAAAGAGCTCTGTGAGTAGTACTCACAGTGTTTATACGCGCCCAAGTTGTGGACATAATAGTGAAAGAAGGATTGGTCCGTCTCCGTACTCTGTGCCTCGGATCACACTCTTGACTACTCTTTGCAATCACTCAAGAACAGAAGGCACACGGACTTCATGTACAATGCTTTTTTTTATGACATTCGAGTTTTAATGCTGAATAAAATCGAATGTTTCTGTGTGTATTACGTTCAATGCAATCATCCTATCATTTTACTCACTGCTGTCAACATTACTCAAATACCCCCCCCCCCCCCGGCCTTTTTTTCAGTTTCGTGTGTGTGTGTGTGTGTTTTGTTTCTTTTGTTTTTATTGTTGTGGCCACTTGGCCAGTCTACTCATTGCTTAATTGCTATCATTAGTCTTGTCATGATTTATCTCTGATACCGCAAAATCTAGCCAAAAGAAACCAGACACCGAATACATGCAGAATTATCTCCAGAATGCCGACAACTACATTCTTTGATGCCGACAAAAAAAAAAAAAAAAAAGCCCATATGGCGAAATGTGTGGATGATTGAGATACAGTAGATTTGTACCACAGGTCGGTGGTCAAGAGTGATGTCGTCAGATCGGCAGCAATCTCTTGACCACAATCTGATCGGGGCACAGAATATAAAATAATTCCAAATAGCTGTTGTTATAAGTACGTGCGCGTCCCAAGCGTTTTGCCCTAAAGGCGCTTATGCAGACATACTATCTCCAAAGATACCAAATTGATCAGATCGGACACTCCCTTCTTCCGGCCTCTTAAAATAACGTTTATATCCGGTCACGGGCACCGCCCACTCCCGGAGCGCATAGACAGCGCTTCGTACAATGGATTTGCATTGAAAATAAGACACAACATCAATCGGTTTCGCTTCCAGGGGCAATCTCATCGCCAAAATATTTTTAAAATATGCAGTATCTAATTAATAATGAATTTTTCTGTAAAGTATAGCACAGAAAGTGCAGGTGTACGAAGGAAAAAGAGAAAGTAACATGTTTTTTAGGAAATGGCATCGGCATAGATCTAGTAAACATGTGCGTACGGCTTCCCCGGCCTCTCTTGCGACGAGTTATTTTTAGCTTAGCGCCAGCGCTTCGGACTCGAGTGTTTGTACTGCATTGCGTCTCTGATACAACGGTTGCTGTTGTCTATCGACGACGGTGTATTTTTCATGAATTTGGAGAAGAAAAAGAAAAGGAAGAAGAACGAGAAGAAGGAAAATCCAAGGTTAAAGGAAAGTTCTTAAATATTTTCAAAACTCTTTATAGTTCCCGCTTTTGTTTACGTTCTCACTTGCATTTGCAGCTGGGAGACAGGGCGCGCGAGTTACCAATACGTCACAAACAGAAAATCCAGCCTCGGTCCCATGTTGTTCTAAAAATACACTAGATCTATCTTCGGTATGATGGTAAGTTAATAAACCGTCTGTGACAATGCTACCATATTTCGAAGGGGAAAAAAACTATCCACATGTTTCCTACAACGAATTACGTTATAACTACAAAGTAAGCGATTTCCAGCAAGGTTTAGGGTGAGAGTTGAACAGCGAACAAAACTCAGCATTTTCTCTATTTGGCTTTGCAAGAAATATTGTTGTTTCCTTCTCTCGAGCTTACGCCACGAGGTGGCGCTGCGAAACCCGTACACGCGCAAACCTCGAGCTGTCTCATCTCATCGTTTTTAGTATCTTTGCTATCCCTAACCCGATCCATATCCTCAACTCTGAATCTAATCGAATCCCTAACCACCCCTACCCTTTCACCCCGTGCCCCTAAAAAAAAAAACTGTTTCTAAACACACAAGAAAGCCATTATTCATCATCCGCAGTACAATTAAGAACACAGAGGTTCACTGAAGTTCTCTGTCAATGTCTTTCTGGCAGCAATTTCAGTGTTGCGATGTTTTTCTATCATTCCTCCAGAGGCAGTCTGAACATTTTCTGCCTTTGTGCCTCTTCCCCTAGTCCCTCCTGTGGTTGTCAATTTCCTAAGTGAACTGGCTCTCCTTCCTTTATGTCTAAGTAAATGACACGTTCCTGAATCAAAGTCTTCGAGTTTCGACATAATGTTTCTTTGCATTGGGCGCCTTCTTATTTGTAGCCAATGCAGTCTGGAGCTCAGAGCGTTTCCCTGTTGCTGATCTTTGGTCAGTGGGAAAAATTGCCCCGAAAGGCTGAAGCTCTTATTACTGTTTTTTCGCGTCTTGGGTTTCCGGTTGAAATTTTATCGGACAGAGGTCCACAGTTTACCTCTGAGCTTTTTAAGAAAGTCTTGGAGTTGATCGGGATTAAACAAAGATTGACATCTCCATACCACCCACAGTCTAATGGCTGCTGTGAGCGTTGGAATGCTACCATGAAAAGTATGCTTGCACGAGTTTCCGCCGACAAACCGAGTGATTGGGATCGACAACTCCCCGCTATTCTTTTTGCATACCGAGAACTACCGAACGCATCGACGGGTTTTTCTCCCTTCGAATTATTGTATGGTCGTAAGCCGCGTGGTCCAATGGCCATACTCCATGATTTATTCGCCGGATCAGACACCGACGACAATGATACGCAGTCTGCATATCAATACGTTGTAGACTTGCGCCAGCGAATACTTAACGCATGTCAGCTCGCACAAAAATCTTCAGCTGCGCATGCGAGTCTTTATAAACAATATCGTGATCAAGGTAGCCGATTGCGAACCTTGACCGTCGGAGACCAAACTCTTGTTCTCCTTCCGGAAACGAAAAATAAACTCCTTCTTACATGGAAGGGACCTTTTAAAGTTCTAAAGAGACTTTCTCGAGTAAATTATCTTATCAAGATTCGAGGACAGGACAAAGTCTTCCATATAAATATGTTAAAGCAGTACCTGTCCGACGATGATAATCGACAGAATAATCGCCGAAATGTGGTTGCTCAGGCCAATGCGGCCTTAGTTTCAGTTGACGATGATGATCCTATTAAGATTGAGAATTCAATCCCCGCACTTCGATCTTCTGAAAACACTTCGGATGTAAATATAAATCCAGATTTATCTGAATCGCAAAGACAAGATTTAAGAGATTTGCTTAACGAGTTTACTACAGTCTTTACTGATCTACCAGGTAATACTTCTTTGGTACAGCATGTTATAAGATTAAAGACGGATATACCCGTCTTTGTGAAACCATATCCGCGTCCGCTGCACGCACAAGAGACTATAATAACCGAGGTACGTAACATGTTTCACCTGGGAGTGATAGAGCGATCGACGAGTCCATATAACTCACCCATCGTCTTAGTGAAAAAAAAAGATGATACAGTGCGTTTTTGTATTGATTATCGTAAACTTAATGAGGTTACGATATATGACGCTGAACCGATTCCCAACCAGGAGAATCTTTTTGCTCAGTTAGCGAGGGCAACGATTTATTCTAAAATTGATCTTTCCAAAGGCTATTGGCAAATTCCGCTTGATGAGAATAGCAAGCAATATACCGCTTTTCAGACTCCGTTGGGTCTTATGCAGTGGCGCTTTATGCCTTTCGGGTTAGTTACAGCCCCTGCTACTTTCGCCCGTATGATGACAATATTACTCCAGGGTATGAATTCCGTATTGTCGTATTTTGACGACATTTGTATTTATGAAACCGATTGGTCGGGCCACATCGCAGCCCTACGACAAGTTTTTATTGCTCTTCGTCGAGCTGGCCTTACGGCGAAACCCAGTAAGGTATTTTTAGGATATAATGAAATTAATTTTCTGGGCCATACAATTGCCCACGGCGTTCAGACTCCGGATGACAAGAAGATAACTACCATCTTAAAGCTCCAACCTCCTCGAACTAAGAAAGAAGTTCGTAGTTTATTGGGCTTTCTTAACTATTATAGGAAATTCATTCCAAATTTTTCTTCGCTTACAGCTCCGTTATCGGACCTCACAAGAAAGAATTTTCCTAATAAAGTGAAATGGACAACCGAATGTGCTGATACACTTCGTACCGCTCAACAATTGTTTTCCACTTCCCCCATTCTCATACTTCCAGACATAAACCAAATATTTATTGTCCGCACTGATGCGTCGGACAAGGGATTGGGAGCTGTGTTATTACAGGAACGAGACGATACCTTGCGGCCATGTCTATACGCCAGCCGCAAGTTGCTGGATAGGGAATGCCGCTATGCAATTATCGAGCGAGAGTGCCTCGCTATCATTTTTGCTGTAAACGCATTTTCTAGATATCTACTTATGTCCGAGTTTATAATTGAAACGGACCATCGTCCGTTGTTATTCTTAAAGACTAACAGGGCTAAAAATGCTCGATTAACGAGGTGGAGTCTTGCACTCCAGGAATACCGGTTTGTTATCCGGTCTATCCCGGGCGGTGACAATTCCCAAGCTGATATTTTGTCACGTCTCATTTAATTTCCTATTAAAGAGTGTTGTGTCTTGTATTGGGGTTGGATAGTGCTTGTACCCCTCAATTCTAGACGGTGGATGGATTCACATTTATCTTGTTCATTACTTTATGAACCAGTTTTACAATCCGTTTTTTTGTGAATATCCTTTTTCCACCAGCGTCATTCCTGACTGTGACCTGAACTTCTGGCAAACCTGACGCCCTTGTCAGCGGGTCAATGAGATGGACACATGGCAAACCAAGCTACCAGAGCTACTGCTGCCATTGGATACCACAGTATTTTAATTAACAATATATTGTGTGTGAATGTGTATATAAGCAGCAATTGTGTGTGTTGACTAAATAATTATGAGCCTATTTCTTCAGTAAGGCTTCATTATTTGATAATAGTTATACTTTAATCCAGCAGTATACAGTGATATACTCATTATTATTATAGATGTTTCTGAGAATTTTGATTGTGTGCACTAAGAATGTTTAAATAGAATAAATTCTATAGAACGTGGCATTAATAATTGTATGCTGTTTGTCCATCCAATATGCACGTTCTTAGTTAGATTTTTCTTCTCAAGCTTAAGACTCATTTTTCTACAGTACTACTTAAGCCCCTACCACAATAACTTTGAGATTTCTTGGATCTTATCGTGTAAATTTTATTTAAAATTTTCACTGGGGTGGGGGATATGTCAGGGTTAGGATTTGAATTGCCGTGCTAGGTCACGCATTGTTTATTACATGGCATCATTGATTTTAGCCAGTGCAAACGTCCTTGAACTATTCCCGTGGACAGTTTGTTTTTGTAACGCTTTTCTTGGAGATGGAAAGAAAGTGGGTCAGGATAGAACGAATGGATAAATTAACAGTGACGATGCAGTTTTCGACCCCGTGGTTTGGGTGTACCTTAACAGGGAAAGACGGGGCGAATAAGGAGTGAATAAATTCGTACATAAAACGTTTAGGGTGTAGAGACTTTGCGAACGGTTTTGATAGACTTGAATAACTTTGTCTGTTACTATTAATAGAATCTATTGGCGCTGCGAGCGGAGCTCGAAGTGGATGCACCAATCAAATTTGAGCAGTCACGTGGACTTGCAGAAGATTTGGCCGAAGCCATCTTGAGATTTAATCACTTCCATGTAGAGTTTCCAGCTACGAAGGTCGTCGGCTAGAGGTTCAGCCAGAGAGAACCAACAGACTGTTAAGTCATGTCTATGTCCTGGATAGACAATGAAAATAATCCACAGCTATTTTCTCCAGTTCCCTGAAATCGTTTCAGGGAACCAATCGTAAGTTTCATCAAAATGATTCGAGATGATGTGAATCTGACCCTAACTTTCCAGTAGAAGTGCGACCAAAGGAATGCAAGACCATAAAGTTTTACTTGCAATTAAGATCTAGAAAGAGTGACTGATATACACATTTGTAAATTGTAATTGATGTGTCTGGATGAGGCTGGGGATTGCCAGCCCATCCTAGAGCAGATCTAGATCTATTTTAACTACGTCAGTGTGTCTTGACGGTTTGATCCTTTATAAGCAGTTAAATGAGTTAATATTGTCGTCTGAGACCTAAGTATATCATTTGTGAGATAGTAGGCAGTCTATATTTCTGAAGATAAATAATTACTAAGTAAACTGTGTATGAATCAGAATGATATAGAGTTTCAAATCTCTTAAGGATCTAGAGGAGATTTATAGTTATGTATTTTAGTATTTTCATTTGATGCTGCAATGTTGTCTTTTAATATGTAAACGATAGACGAAATTGTTAGGAATTTAAGTAATAAATTTGTGGCCCTACAAGGTCCTTGATATAACTTACTCGAAATTGTTATTAGTGTATGTGGCATGGTATGGCAGAGTAATTTCTAAAACCTCTCGATAATTATTAAAAATGCAGTCGAACACCTAAATTTATAATTTAGTATACCCTTCCTTGAACTCGTAACACTCGAGGACCCACCTCGTAACACCTGCACACACAGAGACAAAAGTGAATCCACGAATTTCTTTTTATACCGTTTTAATTTACAAAATCTTGTTGCAGTGCAGCATCTTTCTTCATAGTTTATTGCTTTGTGACTGTTACCTGAGTCTGGGTCAGATGGCCCTGCCCCCATGAAAGCAGAAAATGATGTGCAAAAGTATTCTGCTATAATGGGTATGGGTCAGAGGTGGCACATGATAGCAGATTGCCTGGTGCAACAGTATATCGCTATATGACGAATCTGGGTCAGATCTGACCCACGACAGTAGAATGTGTGTAAGCCAAAACAGTGGTCAGTGGTCAGTTCCCTATTGACTCTTGTCCACAAATGACACCTTTTAACTCATTACATGTTAGGAGAATACACCAAGTTCCAGTATTCAGGCCCATGTGATTGATTAATTACAGAATCAGAACCACCTCTCTGGGTCGATATGACCCACGATAGTAGACTAGGGTTAAGTAAACCGATTTTAACTTTAAATGTTCAAACCCCGACAATGCACAGTTACCAATGATGTTTTTTGTCCGAATGGCCACTAAAACAAAAGTCAGCTTTCTGCAAGCAATAGTCAGAAATGAATTGGCAATGTTCCTAAGGTTTACGCTTATAACAGGGAAATAGCTGCAAACCGTAGGAAGACAAACTAATGAGGTGAGAGTGAGTGTGTGCATGTGTGAAAGAGAGGGGGGGAGGGGGGGGGGTTGCAGGGAAATGAAAGAGAGATAGAAAATCAAAGAGAGGAAGTGTGAAAGAGAAACGAGTCAGTGGGACGGGGGAAATAGAAAGAGAGAGAGAGAGAGAGACAGAGGGAGAGAAAGAGAATGACTCAGTGTATGTGGGTGTGAGGTGCAGAGAGAGAGAGAGACAGAGGCAGAGGGAGAGAAACAGAATGATTCAGTGCATGTGGGTGTGAGGTACAGAGAGAGAGAGACAGAAAAAAAGAGGAAGTGATAGAGAAAGAGTGTGTTCGTGAGAGAGAAAAAGAGTGTGTTTGTGAGAGACAGAGAGAGAGAGAGAGAGTATGGTATACTCTCAAACCCAACGGGTTTACGAATTCCATACGTCATTATTAATAACCGCGTCACGGATACTTGCTGTGTAATTAAATCCGGGTACTCTTGTACCGGACCACCTAAGAGATGGCTGTGTTTGTTACTTCTTGCGTGAAAGTTTAACTGATTCACGAGACACCACAGAGAGAGGGAGAGAAAGAAAGCGAGAAGGAGAGAGAGAGAGAGAGAGAGAGAGAGAGAGAATGAGAAAGAGAGCGAGGGAGAGAGAGAGAGAGAGAGAGACAGAAAGCGAGAGGGAGAGAACGAGAGAGAGAGACAGAAAGCGAGAGATAGAGAACGAGAGAGAGAGAGAGAACGAAAGAGAGAGAGAGAGAGAGAGAGAGAGAGTGAGACAGAGAAAGAGAAAGAAAGTCTGCAGTGCCAGCAGCCGAACGGTTTATTACATCTGACAATGTCCACACATCAGTGATCAGCTCCAAGACTGGTATCAACCCCTCAGGTCAGACCTCAGTGGCCAATTCAGCTTTATATAAACCAATCTTTAAAAGTTACAACAGCTTTGAGGCTCCATGACTAATCCGCCTACACTACATGCATCAGCTTAAATTAATGCAGACTAATGCAAGATCTATTAGGTTTCAATGTTTATGAATTCTGCGCAGTGAGATTGCGATCGTGCCAAGAGCCAGATAGAGGAAAACTGTAGGAGTTGAGGATGATAGCCATACTCCACTTGCCACCCCCTCCCCCAACCATACCATTATAAAACCACCTCCGCGTCTTCTTGCCAGTTCCGCCAACATTATCTGCCCGTGAATCATCCACAGCCTGAGGGGCTAAAGTTAGACAGTGGACAGAAGTAGGTGATGTATCTAATTATAGACTATGACGAGGAGTTCTGAGTTCTCGCGGCACTAAAATTAATCGACCAATGGCAAATTGAAATAATTGGCAAATTGAAATAATTGTGCATCGATCTAGTTACCGAAATAATTGTTGACACTGCTTCTCTCTCTCTCTCACTTTATCATTCTGTGTGTGTGGGTGGGTGGGTGGGTGTTTGTGTGTGTGCGGTGGTGTGGGATGGTCGGTGATAGAGACGAAGTGGGTGGTTTAATAAAGGGGTGGGGGGGGGGGGAGCGCAGAGAGAACACTGAGGAGAAGCGGCATTGATGGGCGCTGAATGGTCAATAAACCCAAGAGTTACTGCACCTTACACAATGTAATGATCGAATGTCTGCAGCAGTCTAGTAACAGAACTTGTAACTAGGTGACTGTAACAAAACAAAAACAAAAAAGACTGCGCTGCCATAATGTGGACAAAGACCATGTAGGTCCCAAGACAAAATATCAGAGACGTCCAAAATATTACACCCTGCAGGTCGCTCTATTTTATAGTTTTGTATTTTGCATTTTGTGAAATTCATTTATCCCATTTCGGAAATTTGCCTAAGTGTCATTGCAGTCCAGTTACGTCTGAAGCAGACACGTCGTCGCCATAGTGCAGCGCCGGCCAGAGTTGTTTTTTTTTTTTGTAGGGGGGGGGGGGGAGCCGTACGAATGGGTTGTATTAGATAGTCACGTGACATGCGCCGTCAGCCATTTTGACGAACAGCCGATTAGAGAAAATGGTGGCCGGACAAGACATGAGCAACGCATCCGCTCTGAATCCGCGATCGTTGAGACGCTATGATTAGAAATTATTGTCTATAGACAAGACTGACCCCTCCAGTGTTCCCCGAGCAATGGAGTACCCGCAAAGAAGAAATGCCGGCTGTGGCAATGCCAGAATTATATCTTCTGGTGCTGAAATGCAATGTCAAAATTGGGCAAAAAGAAAAAGTTGTATGTAGCCAAAGCCCCGCGTAAGAAAAACTACCCAAACGATATAATGCAGACACTAATGAACACTCCATTGCAAGAATATGCATAATATTGATAAACCACACCAGATATCGAGACCAGATGCAGTGTATAGATAAAAAAAATAAAAATAATTAGATTCTAGATCTAGATTGATCCATTGATCGACATGTCAATGCTGTGACTAGATTCTAGTACGAGATCTAGATCCAGATAGAGATTTAGATAGACTAGCAAGCCTACATGTACTGTACATCTAACTAGATCTAGTAATAAGTGGTAGTGCGTAGTAGCGAATCTATCTAGATTTTCTTGGTAACGCTTAGTCTTAAGAAGTAATATTATAGAAGATGTATGTGGAAGATAGGGGATAGAAGATATAGATCTATACGTCAACAATGACCTATTCATGTATTATTGTCCGGGATAATGGAATCAGATCTTATTAAAGCAGTGTTGAATGAGTATGGAATAATAGTTGTAGATCTACTTGGCATTGGATTAAAGATACAATGTAGTATTTAACCAGAAGTGTTTCAGTGATGTCGTGGTCTATATATGTAATAGCTCTATATAGTCTACAACATTTTGTATTCTGCATTGTCTTCTCATTTTTTATAAATCTACCCTGAAAACCCTCACCGGTACAATAAAATAGGAATTTTGTCATGGATCCTTGGTTCATTTAGAATAGATCTAGATCTATATCATTTGTAGTAAAATTATTTCGAGTCTTTACTGGAAAAGTCAGATAGAAAATGCACCAACCGAGGTGCGAGTTATACAGAAACTACGCTGTGATTAGTCACAAATAAATAAATGCCTTTTAACAATGCTAGGCGGCTCTTCCTAGTCAAATTTTCGGTTGCTTGACCTTCTAAAGTCACCACCTTGGGTATCCGAAAAGAAACAACTGAGGTCCTTCAGCTTTGATCTTTTATTGGTGCAGCCCACAATACAACAAAAGACAGGCATTTCAAAGGAAATTTAAAAGAAGGCCTAGTACCATGTAAACAACCCTGTCGCCAGGTCCGTCAAAATGGCGGACACCTGTTCACAGCAACCGGAAACGCGTCATATCTCATACAACCCATTAGCCCTGGCAGCGGCCTGTTGTTCTCATTTCCAACTGCCAAGGTACCTTTCACGTGCGCAACGTGCACACGGACCCTCCGAGTTTTTTGTCCTTACCCGAGAAGACTAGGTGCTCGATCCAACCTCCTATAGGATCAGGGGTGTGTACGTACTTATAACAACAGTAATTTTTTTAATATATAAAAGTCCCGGTGATCCAAAATCAACTACCTGCCCCCCCCCCCCCCCCCATGAACAGATGCACTTTTGACACAATGTCCAAGCACCTCCAGCCAGCGTGAGCAGAAATTCTGTCCCACCAAGGAAGACTCGTTGCTCTCTTAAAGTTTCATGGAATTCTTCTAGTTAACAAAAAATGTCCTCAGTTCCAATATTGGCTCAATTATCGTGAACAGAATTTATCTGCTGCACCTCAAAGGATGACAATGGGGCAAATCGATACCAGACCATGCAGAATATCGAACATCATGACAAGTACAAAGCTGTTCATACAGTCTCCCGTCATGCCACAGGTGAGTTCAAATCTTCTCTGTATTGACTCAAAGCTGCTTAAACCAGGTTCAATACTGATTACACAGTGCCAGTGCTGTGTTTTGTAAAATAAAAAATGCACACACTGAAGTTCTCTGTGACGCATTTCACAAGACATTCTGCTGATTGATGCGATACTTCTACACAATTGCTGTGGATTATTCATGACTGTTTTCTCGTTTCACCACATTTGTTGCCCTGGACTAACTCGCTTGCATCATAATCTATATTTGTCTAAACCTGAGCACCTTTGATGTTTTAATGACAAGATATCAGAATCTCCAAGATCAAACAGCGCTAGTTGACGGGAAAAGACCGAATACGACATTCTAAGTACAAAGTCACTTTTTATCGCCATTTTATAGAATTGAGTGTGCTCTGTCGTTCTATCTGGGTTACAATCTGGTACATGCAATGCACGCACAGCAGCAGTGGGTATAATTGGTTTGGACACCTCTTGTGAATGCCGATACTACCAGCCGGCACATCGTGCATACCACATGCGATTCTCTAGATAAAAGCCAGAGGAAGACCTAGGAAAACTTGGACAAGTGGCGTCAGCGAAGCTCTGACGACTCACGGCATTACGACAAGACAGTCTTCCCAACTGGCTGCAGTGCGAAAACTGGATCCGGCCCGCGACGTCAGTTCATCCCGCCCGCCATGGTACTTGATGTTGTTTGATAAAACCAGGGATATCTAGAGCTACGGGATGGACAGATTGCTTATGCGGCCCGCGCTTGTAAGTCTGTCAGTTGTCCGGCCCTCTGTGAAAAAAGTTTGGTGACCCCTGCCCTAGAGGGTACACGCAGAATGAAAAACACACACACACAAAAATATTTTCTGTTCTGTCATCACTCAATGTAACTGAACAAAGAATAGCCTAATGCATGCAGAGCTCAACGTGAGATGGTGTCAACTTTTCCTTTTCGCATACACACTCTTAATACTTATTCTATAAACCAGCAGTCAGTCAGAGGCGCCGTAATCCCCAAAGCCATCCATATCGAAGTCAACGTGACCTCCAAGTGAATCAGTGAGGACAAATACAGATTGTAATGTCATAAAATGTCAGAATATTCAGATAGTTCAAACCAGTGCAAGTAAGAACGACAGCTCAAAGTTGACACTGGAGTTCTTTTCGTTTGTTACTCTCAAACCCCCCCCCCCCCAAAAATCCCCCCTTTTGTCCCCTCTCAAATCATTCACGTCATGTCAGATGCTCGAACTCAAGTGGAACTATTTACTCTGATCAAAAAGTTGTTGAGTAAGGTGGCCCAGTGGCTCGAGTGGAAATGGTGCAAAACACAACACTGCTTAACCTTGACACTGCAGCAGGCTCACTGCCCTAAATTAACCAGCTCCGTGTCATTCTGTACCAAAGCGGCATTGAACGATTGTATTTGTACACAACTTCGAGCCTGGACTTTCTCCTGATGAAGAGATGAGATACCAAAAATCCACCACATGGATCGTCTATTCATTAATCACCTCGTCCTCTCTCTTCATGCTACAGCTGCACATTCTCTCATTCAGTTAATAGTTGTTAGGACAGGAACAGACATAAATAACCACTTCAGAGCGGACCTCTGCAGTTTACAGACCTTTATTATTGTTGTAGCATCTGGACTAACAACGAACGCTTTTGTTGATCTGATTCCTCCTGTATTAAATTCAAACGGCAACTAAAACAAACAAAATAAAAAATTTTTTTTAAAAAGGCAACTACCAGATGTCACAGTACTGACAGTACTGTATTGTCTAAATATAACCACAATTAACAATTAGTTAAACTCACTCGCTAATGTGGTAACCATTAAAAAAGAAAAGAAGTATAATGAGCTCGGGGGAAAAACAAATCCAGCACACGTTCGTTAAGGACAATTTTAAACTATTTCTGTAATGGGCAAATGACAGTCTGAATGTCTATTTACACCCACAACTTACGTAAGCTCGGGGAAAAAAGGGGGAGGGGGGGGATTTCTTTCAGTGTACAAACATCATAATATATGAAGACTGGAGTGGGTGTATGTGTGGAGGTTGGGGGGGGGGGGTTGAGATGGGGATGGAGATTGCTCGGCAGTGTACGTAAGCTTTTCAGGCATGGCCATGAATTGAAATATTGGATTTTACTTTTTTTTTTTCCACCGGCAAATCAAGTTCTTGCATAACAAAAAAATCAATTTCTATTGAAAGAGTCCAATGTTCCGCGCCAAGTGCCACTTGAAGTTTTGGAACGAACATCAATGTTTCTCTTGTACATCCATCATTCTAAAGACTGTACGCTTGTACACCACAATGTGCATGTGGGGAGGGGGTAGGGGTGGGGGTTGACGCCATGAGTATGAAAGTAGAGGAGCGATGGTGGGGTGTCAAAATTTGCCAAAGTCGAGCGTCCGTATTGATTGATTGATTGCTGGGAACCAGAATCCTAGCACATCGGACATCCCCATAAGTGTTCCTCTCCCCGTTCCAAAATCCATTTGAGGGTTATTCTACTAATTGTCCCAGTGACCAGCTGGTTCCATATTTATCGGGGTGGTCAGGCCTTACCGCACATTCTTCCCTCGCCTCTTTGGGATCCCGTGTACTTTTATGGAAAGGCTGCAAGACAGATGAACGAGACTAGAGCAGTTCTGGCTGTCTGTGGGAAAGTGTCACTCACCTCATCGTGACCTGACAAATCCGGTCTACGCCACACTCGAGCCTTCTTGTGATACAAGCATGGGAATTCCATCAACTTTAGGTCAATACATGTAATCAATAGACAGTTGGTATTGAGCAGTCACCAGTAGGGAAATGGCACTCACGTCGGCTGCGTGAATGACGGCATTGACGGGAACACTTGTGCTCACCACTTGACGAGGTAACAGCCACGGCCTCTCTAGAACCTACTCTACACCGCCATTTACTTCATCTCATAACCCTTGTTGGAAGAGAGTAATTGCGTACTAATTTGAAAGATCCATTGATAAACAGCAGAATTTCTGTCCATTCATCAAAACATGCAGAAGGGCGAATCAACATTCCTTCATCTACATAAGTACGCTACATCCAGAGACATGTAAATCTAGCTATTTCTGGCTACATAAGTACGCTACATCCAGAGACATGTAAATCTAGCTGTCTCTGGCTACATCAGTACGCTACACATAAAGACATGTAAATCTAGCTGTCTCTGGCTACATCAGTACGCTACACATAAAGACATGTAAATCTAGCTGTCTCTGGCTACATCAGTACGCTACACATAAAGACATGTAAATATAGCTATTTCTGGCTACATCAGTACGCTACACTCAGAGACATGTAAGTCTAGCTATCTCTGGCTACATCAGTATGCCACTGCACAGCAGTCTCCAAGGCATAGTAAGAAAGACGACCTGTGCAGCCACTTCCAGTGACGAAAAGTCATTTTGCTATTCTGAGCATCAACTCACTGATTCATCGGCCATGCACAACTGCTCGTCCACGAAATATAAAACGTTGCAACGGCGGGCATACATAATGGTGACTGTACAAATCGTCTCCTTAGAATTACAAAGTTCTAACTCCCGTCCGTCAACCTTTGAGAAATCCAGGATTGAAGTTTTATGTGACCATAGCCTTTAGAGCAAGAATTGTTTTTTCTCTTGTTAGCAATACTTAAAAATTACACATCGAATCTGCTTGATACTTTGACACACAATGGAGAAGGCCTGTACAAGTAATGTGTAGTGTGTAACTCAGTTCAGCCAAAAAGTGGAGATAGGACCTTGTCATTCTAAGGGGACGAGATCCCAGTCATGTTTGGTCAGTTGAAAAACCACTTGAGCTGGACCACAGACTAATCAATCAACCGGACTGGAAACACGAGCTTCGGGCTGTGTCGTTTTTTACGGAAGTTAATGAGATGCGGCCGTATAACCAACATGGCCACCGCTCGGGAAATTCCGATTCTAGTTCTATCTGCGGTAGAAATTTCTTTTTATTTGTCAAGATTGGTTGTACATGTATTAATAATGCATTATCTTGCCTATTCTTTCATTTTATTGTCTACAGCTGCCTTTTTTTATCGTTATAAATGATGACCGTCTGGACTTTTAACGACCGCTGCATCGTAGCTATGCTGAAGCGTCGGTCGCAACCGTAAACCTAATGTGGCGGATGGTTCATGGCCTTTCGCTGTTTTGTGACGTCACACAATGGGATCACCCAGTCTGGGTATTTTATTAGTCTGTGAGCTGGACCAACGAGAAGATGGTTGGAGAGTTTGGTCTGAGAAATACTCAGTGAGGGTAACGGGGCCAGGGTGTGGTGGGGGAGGCTGAGATACGGTTCAGTCTGCCCCCGATTTGTTTTCATTTTTCTTTCCAAACAACTTCTGACAGTTACATAATTTGACATTTATGCCTTATTGAGATATCATGAAAAGCCATGCCAGATAAGCATGGCAGCAGGTACACATTCCCACAGCACAGAGACTTCACTCAGACAAGAAGAAAGTGTCGTCCTTCCTGATGATGAACTACAATTCTGTGCTTGTGACATTATCAGACCGTTGGTCTCCAAAATGTACCAAAACCTTATCAATCTACTGCATTCGCGTTCAGAATCATCATTTTTCGGGTCTCCGCCATAGAGAAAATTCCAATTGTGTTAAAGTGCAAGTGAAGTAAAAATGAACGTTCAAAAAGTGAACGATTGGCGGCTATGCATCTGGCATTGGCGACTGACTTTCAACATTCCTAAGATTCTGAGATCCGGCCCAACAACAGCCATCTGTGACCTGACCGTGCTCAGTTCAGTCCGTCAGTCTGGGCCAGTCCGGGGCCCCACCTTGGTATGTTTGGACAAAATTTAAACCCTCGCCCTGTCATCGTCCAATCGACAGCAAGAAGACAGTGGACAAGTGAGTCAACAGAGCTGCAGAAATGTCTGGCTGAAGATCAACACTGCCGGGGTCCATGCCCGTGTGCCAGTGCCTGCAAACAAGGATTAACATTGCTTGTCTTCAAGTCTCTGTGCTTTCTTCAGCTATTTTCTATTTGTCCACAGCGTTGAGCCCCGGCGGAAGGAGATAATGAATGCACAAATAAATAAATAAAGCTGTCTAAATGTAGTGGTGATTAGGTCACGGGGGAATACCTTGCCTATCACAGAATGGTAGGATAAAAAGGCTTTTTCCATTGGTGGACCTGAATTGTGGAACATCAGCGTTGACACCAGGAAAAGTGAAAACATTGTCAAATTTCTGAATTGTTTAAGATTGCTTTCACTGAAACTGAATGATGTCCCTTTTGGTCTCAGAGGTTTGAGGATGAGAGTAAGTGTTTGTTAATGTGTGTGTGTGGGAGCACGATGAATTGATTTTATATTAATGTTGTTTTTAATTTGAGTTCGGTGCCTTAGAGCACATCATTTTTTGTGTGGATTTGAGGGCTATACAAGTTCACTATTACATTACACTACATTACATTACATTACATTACAAGAGGAGACCCGCTCCCAACCAAGATGGATGGAGTGGGGAGAATACAACATTTTTTTGAAATTATTAATGTCATGTTCAGGACCAAAACACCCTGGGTCTGATGTGTTCCCACAACTAGTCTGATTCTCCGACTGTGTTGCAGTATGCAAAAGTAATCTTTATTTGCTCTCAAAGACCATTATTTCCTGCTCTTTCTGGACGCAACCAGCATGGCGTGAACACAGCCTACCATGTAAAAACTATTTCAAGGAGATTTTCCTCAAGGTCTTCTCTAACAAGAAACCGCTGATTCAGGAAAGCCAGCGTGTCTTTGTACACAAAGGAGTCATGTTTCTGAAAGATGCTATCTCCCGGCATTTTCTGCAGGTGTCTAACGCCTTTTGTGACAGCACAGCCGGTCGAACATGGCACGAGTACTGTAGTAAAAATAAATAAAATAAGATAACATGAAGGGGAAAAATAAAAAGGGAGAGAGAGACAGAGAGAAAGACAGAGAGAGAGAGAGATAGAGATAGAGAGAGAGAGAGAGAGAGAGAGAGAGAGAAAGAGAGAGAGAGAGAGAGAGAGAGAAAGAGAGAGAGAGAGAGAGAGAGAGAGAGAGAGATCCAAACACACAGAGACGGAGAGACACACAGAAAGAGAGACATACAGAGAGAGACAGACAGACAGACAGACGGACAGACAGACAGACAGACAGAAAATAAATATGCTCATTAATTACATTGTGACTTATATGAGCATCCAGTTCAATGAGTTCGAGTATTACTGTAGCTTTGAATTGTGTTTGAGCCGTCGACAGTAGCGTTCGCGTTTTGTAAAAGAACGTGGACTTCAATTTCATTCTGAGGTGTCTTCTGGGCGTTACTAAATTGAATTACCAGCAATTATGTTTCCTCATAATGTAGACAGTACGAGGGCAGAGAGGACTGCGCAAAGAAGACTGAAGGTGTGGGATCGCACAGTCTAAACAGCTTAAATAGTTGAGACAATACAACATTGGCCAAGTATTCAGTGTGTAAAGATAGCCTGGGAGCCCGGGCAAATGTCAGAGAAAATGCACTTCATCAAATGTAAACACGTTTGAAGCGTCTTTGGCAATGGAAGTACGGCAGGTTTGCTGTGAAGGAGTGATTAAAGACTTGTTGCGAGGGGAGAACTCAGACTGAATGTGGGAGGCTGCGTCAGGAACAGAGTCTGATGCTCGGGATGTCTTTTGAGTGCACTGTGGGCCTGTGGACCATGTGCAACAGCGTTGCTACGCCAATTTTGGTGCTGTCATACCGCGATCAGCAGCGTACTAGGCCTAGCAAACGCTTTCTGTATTAATTGACGAAAAAATTATAAAACACACACCCACACACACACAGAAAAACTGTGGGGTCGCAGCAAGGCTACAATCATGTGAAGTCAAAATCTGGCAAAAAGAAAAAACTGTATGTTGTAAAGCCTCGCGTAAGAAATAATACCCAAATTCGAGGCTTTGCTTTATTCAACTTTTTCTTTTTGCAAAAAAAAAAAAAAAGTTTACAGTGACAGTAGACGCAAAAATCCGTTCATTTTGTGCCCCCTTTGATTCTTTGTTCAATTTCGTTTCCTGATGACCACAAAGAAACGATCAGTCGTGTCCAAAGTATAACCCAGATGGAAAGGCAAGACATAGATCTAGTTCATTCTACAAAATGATGATAAAACTTCGTCCCCTCGAATGACAAAGTTTTCACTCCACTTTTTGGCTGAACTGAGTTACAGACTACACACTACTTCTACAGGTCTTCTCCATTGTGTGTCAAAGTATCAAGCGGATTCGCTCTGTAATTTTTAAGTATTACTAAAAAGAAAATAAATTCTTTGCTGTACAAGCTGTAACCACACGAAACTTCAGTCTCCGATTTCTCAAAAGTTGATGGAAGTGAGTGAGAATCTTTTCATTCCAAGGGGACGACAAGAGTACAAGTACCATCCATTACGGCGTGTCCCATCTTTTTCTTATTCTGCTGTTATTATTACAGGACTATGACCTGAATGACGAAGCCAGAGAAAGAAAGTACTTGAGTTGTGTTCACTGTTCACCAATGACGTAACATACCACGCCCCCCGTAACAACAGCCTTGTCCCGTAACTCGGCAGCAAACACACACCAATCTGTCTTCTAGTGTGGCCGGACCCTTCTACACTGCTACGGGCACAGATCCACGTCCTCGAAAACTCCCATCTCCGCTTGGCCTGTGCATTAGTTGTAATTTTTCCTCTTTGCTCTGTAACTTTAGAAAAAGGAGGCAGGAAAAGAAGTAACAAAAACAGCCACTTCAGAGCGAACCTCTGCGGTTAAGAGACATTTATTATTGTTTGCCTAACAACGGACGCTTGTTTTGATGGAGTGGGAAGAGCACACCCCTAGGTTCTGTGCAGACCAGGGACAAGTAGGCTAGAAAATTAACAAACATTTGCAGTAGCAAATCTCATTCCTTCTCTGTTTTTTAAGCGGCAACTAAAACAAGGAAAATACGATAAAGGCAAACACTGACATTCCTGTCTTAACAGCAACGTTGAACAAGGTCAACTCACTCGCCAATGGGGTAACCATAAAAAAAAAGTATAGTGAGCCAGGGGGAAAAAACTGAAACAATGAAAAGAATTAAAACAAACAAAATGGGGGGGGGGGGAAGGAGGGGGAAGGAGGGGGAAAGGTGCTGGCATCTTCAACACTACACACTGCCGGTATTCTGTGCGTTCCGGAATGTGAGTTATATAGCTCGGTGTGCCAATAATAATTTAACAATTTAGTTCAGCGACTACGGCAGTGTGAAACTGTCCAGTGATATCGCAACTGGGAAGGAGAATGTCAAACTGACAGGCTGTGTCAAGCTGACATACCTGGCCGAAATGTATTGGACTTCCGGCTACCTCTAACGATTCCTTCTCGATCACTACCACTGCTGTTCCCAACAATCAAGATTGTGACAGCGGAAGGTGAGAGAAACGGGACAGATACCAAACACTGTGTCATGTCAGTGGTCTCTCTCTCCCCCCCCCCCCCAACAAAAAAATACCTCACGTCAGCCACGCGTCACAGGTTCTAATGGACATCACACTACTCCCTCACCCTCAGGATAAATTTGTGAATGGGCTGATCATTAATATCTCATATTTCCTCACCTGACAGACGCTTTGCCATAACCATTCTTATATCAATTATTCCTATTTCTATATTTCTCATATCATATAATCTCATTTTATTATTGTACTTTTGTTTAACATCACATTTAAGCAACCAACAACAATCAACGTCCACCATGATGGATCCACATCTCCCAAAACTCAAGTTTAACTCTTGTCTGCCTCATACATAATGATAACAACTGACATTTGACATTCGGTAAGCCTTGATGTCAGGTCCAGCAGAAAGGGCTTCAGGAAGCCCAGGGGCTTCAAAGCTGGCATGCCGTCTCAAACACTTGGATGTTTACACACTGCCATCGTTGTGTTTGACGGCGTGAGACACACAAAACACGAATAATGTCAAGTTATGTTTAGCTGTTAATCCTGAGCAGAACCATCAAGGCCTGTCACCAGTTTTTTTTTCCTTGAATAAACTGCAGCAAATACAGCGCCATCTCCACAACTGATCAATGTTTCTGGTACACAGAAGGGTTGATTTTATGCAACATTCGACCGCACTCTGAAGCAGGATCTTAAGTGACAAGGGTGATGGTGGGGAGAAGGGGGAAGGGGGCCTTAAGGAATCCTGGTCATTGACAAGCAAAGGGCATGTGCTTAGGAGCACGGTGTCAGATACCAAAAGCTGGAGGCAAGGTCAGGTAATTCGAATTAAGAATCCATCTCCTCCCCCCCCCCCCTCCCCCATCTCCAACCGCATCTCCACTTCGCCTGGATCTTACTACTTAATTACAGGTACCAGCGATCAACTTCTTCCACCCACTTCACCCCCTTCCCCCACCACCAAATGTAAAACTTTAAAATCTGTCCTGTAACCCCTACAACCCCCCCCCCCCGTCCCTCACTGAATGCACTCATCAGTTTGAGAATCCCTTGAGCTAGCCATGTACAGCCAAAGGACAGCCGGTGAAGCCATAAAGTGCTAGGTTTTCAGCAAGACAAACTGCCGCTGTCATGTCCCATTGAGTAAGATTATCAGTCCGGCATGTCTACACAATGGCAGGCCTACATCGTGCCCCGGGAACAGTCAGGTGGGCGTGGCCACCCCGTCCATTGCCGGCCACGCCAAGGGTCAGTCTCCCCGTCAGAATGAAAACTACTGGTTGTTACGTCCATCTCGCCCTACTGGACAAAGGTGATGCCCTGTCCAGATTACAGTCCACACACACAGCTCGAAATGCACCCCCCCCCTCATTTTTACCCCAATGGAGAAAAGCCCAGACAATGTTTGAGTTAGCACAAAGACATGTAATACGGTAAGATGGTAATTAGTCTCAGCTCGGTCGTAAAACAGATTGGGCAACCAATAAACTACATAGCCATTGTCCATACCAGGATTACAAAATGTATGTCTGCACACAAGACAGTATAGCGACCGAGTGACAAAGTGTAAACAAGAGCCCATGTTTATGGCATAGATTACACTGATTCACTCCACGTAATCGGTTATTTAAACTCACTAACACACGACAGTCTGTGGATCTATCAGGTTTTGTGGATCAACGTTCGCGTTGTCTACTGTGGCTCAAATAAATTAATTCAGAAGTGATACTGTCCCAGTCGTTGCCTGAATCGCTCAGGTTTCCTCTCACTCTGGACGGCATACCAGGTAGTTATCAGTATTGCTAGACCCCCAGAGAAATCTGTAACTAAAACTAGTACCTGGACTTTATGCTGTGGTTGGGACAGGAAGAAGATGAAAGCAACGACACATGTATTTAATTAAGGATGAATCTGCCAAATCCGGAACTTTACTCTGACAGTCGCTGCTGTTTTATGTTATTATCTGGAGTTGCCGTAGTTGTGTTATCGTAACGTATCTGCAATATTACGCTGCTACGTCGGACCTCGCAGCTGAGGCTTAGAACCAGGACCCGAGACAAGAGCCTAACGCATCAGGCCATCAAGAGACGGCCATTCATTGCTTGCTTGAAGAGATATCAAGAAGATAGACACTTCAGACCTCAATGGTTTCCACTGTTGGCTGTTTCCGGACTCTTGTTTACTTCTCAAGCGTTTGCTTCCTTGACTGAGTTCACAATGTCTATATCTAAAACTGTCTCTGTGGAGAATTTACATCTTGCTATCACATAAACTAATATTATGACAAGCGGTCATGTATGAGAATAGGCTTTGTTATAAGTACGTATGCACTACAACCGTTTTGCGCTGGGGGCACGTACATATACGTACCTGTCCCTAATCCCATCCTTATCCTCAACCGTAAATTTTATCGAATCCCTAACCTTGCCCTCTACCCTTTCAACCAAAAAAAAAACAGGAGGAAAACAAAAAGAAAATATGAAAAAAATAATCAATTATGGCTGTTGTTAGTAATATTTCGGGAGATGCTCTGTAGCTTTGGAATCAATAAATACGTTAAAATAAGAACCCCTAGAGCAAAAAACAAAACAAAAAACTTCAGGAGACGTTCGTACTCGTAACAAAATTCATGAGAATATCTACTGGGCAAAGTTGTATTGTCAAAGGTAGACTTTCTACGTGCATGGGGAGGGATGGGGTGGGATGGGGTGGGTGGCTGAGGGGGGAGGGGGGGGGAGGAGAGAAGACTACGACGTGGGGCGATTCTTCGTGTGTGTGTGTGTCCGTGTGTGTGCATATGCGTGAGTTTATCTGACGTTTGGGACAGAAGCAGAGGAATGGAAGGAGACTACGGAAAGTAAATAAATCGCTCGCACCTTGTGTGCCTCTCCTGCTCCCCCCCCCCCCCCCCGCCACAAGGACCTCCTGTTGGCGCTGGTGAAACGTGTCTGCACATACACACGAGATGGCAATGAAAATTAATGATCAGGTACAAGTGATCTCTCGTGGCACCCGGTGACACAGTGGACGGTATCACGCCACGCATGGCAAGCCAGGAGACATGCCACGTGGCAGAAAAATAACGGTTCGAAGTCGAGGACCAGAGTGGAATTGTAAGGTTATCTATCATCAATCAATCAATCAATCAGTCAGTCAGTACCACTTAGGCCTAGTTTGCTGATACCTGGCACCAATTACTGACAAAAGTACAGACAGTACAAGATTCCAAATGTTGACACAGGTTACATGCGATACCCAGATCATGACGCGACCACTGATATTTACCGATACCAAGTCCTGCTTATTTTAAAAAATATTATTTCGATTAATTTCACCTTCTGTTCGTGTCCTTGTTTTACATGGCTCTTATTTTGTCTGTCATTCAAGAACGTTCAGTTCGGTGCACTTTTCCCTAATAGGAACATCGTGCGTGGCGCACTAATGAGCACAGAGGCTGTATATATAAGAGGAAGAGGGAGTAGGGGGAGGATGGGGAACGACAGACAGACAGACAGACCGACAAACAGACAAGAGCAGCATGAGGAATAATAAAGCAATACAAAGAACTTCAAGAATCAAGAATAGGAGGCCAGCAACCATGGACTGGGCCCCTCGAGCTACAAAGATCTTCATACTTTCAGTCTCAGTTTACCATTAAAGTTTGCTTGTGTGCCTAGCAATAATTATTTTTCTGTGTATCAGGTCACCACATGTCAAATGAATATCAATTCCATGGCCGTGGTGACACCTACCACAATGGCACTGTGTACCGGTAAACATCCTGTTGTGCCTAAACTCTCTTTGTATGCTGTCAGCACTGACGATTTGTGCTACGGGAAATAATTACTTGGATATTAAACTAGCAGATAGACCACTGGCTGGGAGCCGGTCTTGAAAGGTGCACTATGTACTTCAAGGCTTGTACGCACCCAAAGCGTTTTGCACGAGGGCGTATCTATCCCTAATCCCATCCTTATCCTCAACCCTAAATCTGATTGAATCCCTAACCCCGTGCCCCATCCTTTCAACCCACCCCCCCCCCCCAAAAAGGAGGAAGACAAAAAGAAAATCTGAAAGAATAATTAATCATAATTAATTAAGGCTGTTGTTACTGAGCATTTCGGGAGGAGCTCTCTAGCTCTGAAGTCACAATACGCTTCAAAATAGGTACCCCTAGCGCAAAAAAAAATAAAAAATGGGGAGGTGCACTTGTAACAACATTCTTTCTTCGATTCTCCTTCATGCCAACAACAGTATCAGCATCGGCACGATTTTATCCAGAGTGTGTTTTTGTCTGTCTGTGTGCAACGTTATCTTGCAGCCACGGCATCATCAGTGGGACCACTTGTAGTGCAGGAGATCCTATCATTTTCTAGCACTGCTGGCGCTGCCAAGAGGTCTAATCTGGCACTTACATCAAAATACAGCAAACAGTACCAAGCCCTACTACCACTCTCAGTTTCTCTGCGTTTATCACTTTAATCTGTTACATAGGCGCCAGTCTCAAGCAAGTGGTGAACAGTACATTCGTCTAAATTGCAATTTATATGAACGTTCTCCCACAATGAGTGGCGTGCATCCCTGTGAAACAAGCTGATCTCCAGTGCCCGGTCTGCTCGTGACTCTCAAAGTCCAGACTATAACTCAGGAACCATTACCATACCCACAGATGCTTCACACCCCCCCCCCCCCAGGACAAGTGCCATGAAGGTTTCCCTTTGTTGTAGTTCTTCGTCCAGAATCAAATTCTTGCGGGTAGCAAGCAATTTTTTTGTTGCTTTTTTTATCAAAGGTAACTCACTATGCGTGACGTTTTCGCCCAGCTTTCCGTCAGCCACTCAGGTCAATGATACTTCATGCAAATACTCGGGAAAGCTGGGGGAGGGGGATGGGGAGGGAGGCACATCGACAGCGCTGTAGTGTCCGTCAAGGACATCACAACATCCTACACATATCAAAACCTCATCTTAATGTCCGCCTCCCTTGGCCATTCCGGATACTTTCTCAGCTCCTCATTGCCTATGCTAATTCAGGCCTACACCAGGCGTTCATTGCCTTACTAAACAGTATTTACGACAGTTTAAACCACAAGGATAATTGCTGAACTTATCAACTCTAAGGTCAGCAAGGTGTGCTAGGAACAAAACTGCTGGAGCTGGGACCTTACTGGTGTCGTAAAACTCTGCAAGTGTCCTGAAGGTAACTGGCTGGCATAGCTCAACAGGGCACCAGTCTGGACAAGGGGCCTGGCAGTAAGAGGGGGAGGGGGGTTGGATCGGTTTGCACTCAAAGTCTTATCTCCTATATATTTGTTCCTGGCTTGCCGGGCAAACATTGCACGTAACAGACAATGGATCGGGGGTTAGGATTTATTGTCGATGAGGGTTCTATCAGGCAACAGTGGATGTGTGTACGTGGGTGTGTTAGGGGAGGGGGGGGGCAAGAGGAGAGAGATGTGGCTCTTGAGCTGAGTTTTAGTTGAGAATGTGGTTAGGTGTATACCTGGTGGTGTTCCGGGAGGAAGGGAAATGGTGCAGGTGATACTGTGATACAGTTGGGAAAACGAACGAGTAAAACGTACAATGTCATGAAAATAGCCCGAACAGCCCACTTAGTTGGTGCCTTCAACTGTACGATCAGTAAATATTGCATGGCGATCTTAGAGCAAAAATCATATTTTTATCTTCTCTCTTGGCAACTCAGAAATGACCATAAAAATAAAGAATTAAAGACAAACAGATCACTACGGTTGTAACCTTGACAGAGACACAACTTCGTACAAAAACATTACACAGAAGTTGTAGGCTGAAAACGGGGTTGTGTTGTATTGCAAGATCGTACTGTTTAGATAAGGCGGTCATTACTGGCAAACACCCTTGAACTTTGATGTTTCCATTCACTAACGAAATAAACAACATTGTATACTTGAACCTACACCCACGCATGTTCACAAAGCAATAGTGAGGCATTACTTCCTATTAGTTGTTTTTCTCTTTTCATGTGCAAAACAGAAGTAAAATGTTTAATGTTGGCCCAGTCAGTACAAGTAAAGATGTATGGTTTGGTGCAGGTTTCTCTTACACTACCCAGTACGGCACCGTAAACAGCCAATAACCAAACATCCATATGTGCGTTTTTTGTTTTGTTTTTGACAAGGACCAGCATTGTCTAACGCTTCGGCTGGCTGTGATGGCCCAACCAACTAGATCTACTGGGCGTGGTTTGTTTGAATTTGAGTCTGAGTCTGGGTTTTACGGCGTGTCGGCACGATAACGGCCACTTTGCGCCCTTCACGGTCTATTTGGGTACACTTTATTTATTTATATTTCGCATTCAAAGCTGTCAAGTCCAGGACACATCAAGTACATTCATAATATAATTTTAACACATTGATAAAAAAAAAAAAAAAAAATAACATAAAATAACAAAAGTTATAAAAGTTATCGAATGAAGTTGTAGCCTCTCTCATGAAAGAAGATCTAAATCTTTTTCTTTTTTTTTGGCAAGAAATGATTCTCCTTAGCCAATGTTACTGTTTTCCAGTTCACTTAATCTAAACAGTATACGAGGTAAGGTAACATAGAGGAGTGTGAAGGAGGGGAAGGAGAGGTGTGTGTGTTCACACCTGGCCACTAACAGCTTTTTCAGGTCACATCCATGGTGGAGTTTTCAGTGTTGTGATACCACCGAGAATCTTCACAATGGACTGTCACTAAATGTGGTCGTTAAAATACCTGCTGGTCTCGGTTTAGAAGTTTCTTTGTACTTGTACTCATGAAACTTTTAAAGTTGACATTTGACCTGTGTCCCTGGGCTGTGGTGGTCTCTTCATCACATGATGTGTCTTCATTAAGCCAAATAGGAAATCATTCAAGTACACGTTACTGACTCAGTGGTGAATTGACTTCCTGAGAGCTTTGCCTGTGACACACTTCGGTGTGGATGAAGTATCCACAGATATCCAGTACTTCCAACAACTAGATTCACTTATAAGAAAGAAATGTGGCCAGTGGTTCAGTCGCCGGGGCCCAACACAGACATTTGCATTTCACAGGCGATGTCGGTAGAAAATTGCTGGATTAAGAAAGTTTACTGTCTCCCTTTTATATACTTTATATTCCGTTTTTGTGTTGGCGCTCTCTCTCTCTCATCATATCACTGATTTGTCAAGATGAGTCACCAATACATGACCATGATAAAGTCCAATTGCCGCCTCCTCAAGGATTTTTCTTCCTAGGAAAAAAAAAACATGGCAAATTTACAACTTTCTCCCTTCCCAGAATTCTCCAGGTTTTCCCCGCCTACACACACCATGTTACGCCCGTTACGCCTTCGCCTATCTCGGCTCTCAACTGGTGGGTCAAACTCACAGGAGACGAATCTGTCTGGGTTAAACAAGACAGTTACCGAGTTGCCGGCCCTCAGATGCAATGAATTTTACAAAACAGATAGATCTACATGTATAAGAATTATTTGATTCTTCAAAACTCTTGTTGTTCTGTATTTTCTTTTTTCTTCGAATTTTCTATTTCTATCCTAAAAGTGCGTGTATTTCGCCAACCAAGGAGACACCCTGGGGTATCTACAGATTTCAAGAATATGAATAGATCTATTCAAGTCTAAGCATGAGTATTAATTGACAGAGTACCACTGGAAACATTTCATGAGATATTTACTACAACATGACATCACAATTTAGATCAATGCTGACTTGGCTAGAAGATGTCAATCCTCATTTTCTCCCCCCCCCCCCTCTCCGGTCATGATCCTTCTTTCTCCCTTTCACCCATGACCCCCCCCCCCCCGTGTCTTCCCTAAACGTGCTTTGCACCAGTTCTCAATCCGTTCAACTTTGCCCAATTCTTCATCTCTAATTTATTCCTCTCACTTTATCCCCCTCCCTTGCACTCTCTCGAGCTCCCCTCCTTCCTCTGCATGCTTTTATCCCACCACCTGTTCCTCCCTCCCCTGTCCAAAACATACATATTATAATTATTATCTCCTTCTCTCTCTTGCCGTATAATTATCATGTTTCGCATTAAGAGAAAGCGAAAACTTACGTAGGTACAAAACAGCACGAGGCAAAAAGTCCCAGTATAATGATATCTGGATATCTGAAGAGATTACAATGAGGCAAGTAATAAATTCTGAAATCTAAAAGACGGTCGGCTGCCATAATGTTCAATTCTTTGCTTTTAGATCACATTGTTCACAAACACAAGACAGGCCACAGTGACATGGGATCGATCTGAGAACAGGCCAATGTTACTGTTTTCTTTCGGCTCCGTTCTCTGGCTCGTGCTTGACGCTACATTTTGCGAGTTTTTCTAGCTTTCCCCAAGCTTATCTATTCTGTGGTGCGATACTGGGAGTTGTCCGACACAGCATAGCTGTTGGTTCAGGGACATGTTTTCATTTTCCAAGAGGTCCAGCCACGTAGGACAAACAGATTTTCTGAACTTCTGATATGCCATTGTAAAATTTCAGCAGGGGTTCAACTGTATAGGACAAAACAAATTTTCTGAACTTCTGATATGCCACTGTAAGATATCAGCTTTATGCAGTTAGTCCCTCAACAGCTGGGGCCTCTGCGAGACAACTTTCTCTCTCTTTCAACAGCTATTGGGATGCACATCAATTACAAAGATATGTATCACAATGTTATTTTGACGACTTTAAAATAATACAACCAGTTCTGCTGCTGACGGGATTAATTTTTTGCCGAACTCGTGGTGATTTGATCATGGCGGAACTATCTGGAAAGTTTCACAACCTTTGATGATTTTGTGCCTTAACCACAGTGAAGTAACATTTCTCCAACTCCGGTAACTCTATTAAACTGACTTAAGAACTGGAAGATCAAGCCGCACCAACTTCAGTCAAGAATTCCTGGATGTAAATGCCACTTCAGGCTGCCAGGGAACCTAATCGTATCGTTTATAGCCCCAATCCTCCAACACAGCAAGACAAAAAAAAAAAAAATAGCTGGAAATATGTTTCTGGTTCAGCAATGACATCTAACACATACTAGAAATAGTCTTGGTCATATCCAACTAGCAGTTCATGCATAATAGCGCTAAAAGAAAACAAGCGGTTTGCTCTTCAAGACAAACATGACGTGTTGGAAGGCCTCCAAGAGATATCGTCAAGAAGATTTATTTGTATCATTCTGGAATTGTGCACTGCGGATATCACTGGTGAACTGCCGCGGTTTGGTTACAGTGGTGGTCTGAAGGGTTGTGAGGCTGGGGTTCATAAAGCCAACAAGTGACAAGAGAAAGGAAAAGCAAACAAACAAACAGAAAAAATGACACAATCATGGGTACTTCAGACACCCTCGACACAGTCACAATGGGGCCTCCGGTAAAACGGACTCCCATGTTATCAACCACGGATGTCACTTGTCAAAACGTCATCAAAACCCTCCATTTCACCCCCCTCCCCCTTTCTCCCTCGGCCTTCCCATATAGCAGGGGTGGCCAAACGTGCTTACTGAATGAGCCACATACGATAAACCTCTGATGTTCCAGAGCCACAACATATGATCAAAATGTACACACACGTCTTTATTGACACAAAAATTTTATATTTAGGATATAACTATTGGGAAATACATGTATGCAACAACATTTACTCATGTACACGGTTTCTTAAACTTGTGATGAAAAAAGAGCTCAGCCAACAGAAGTATTTCTAGGAGCCGCACACTGAAGACCAAAGAGCCGCATGTGGCTCGCGAGCCGCGGTTTGGTCATCCCTGCCATATAAAAACGTCCTGGTTCCATTGCACTGGAAAGATATGGATGTGAGAGTGTGGGGGCGGGTGAAGGGAAGGAAAGGGATAAGCAGGACGGTTGCCATGGGGACGCATAAAACAAGCGCTCTGTGCTCCACCTCATTCTGTTAAAACTTCTCCATTCTGTAATGGCCGAAACAAACTGTAGGTAAATTGCATGCCAGATAGGTACAGGCCAGAAAGACAGAGCATATTTCATTCTATAGAAGGCTATTAAAAAGCGAATTGGACCTAACCTAGATCTGCGTTTGCGCCTCTTTCCGTCATACGTCAACAGTTTTGGATATTATCGGTAAGTTAGTGATAGTGTAGGAACCCCCCCCCCCCGCCCATTTTTTTCCGTTTGGAAACGAATGAAGATAAACACTATACAGTTATTTTGGGCATTCTAATCTACGCGCTAAAGTTTGTTCTGTCTGCACTTGGTCACCCTTCAATTAATGCTCGCAGCCACAACTTGAATGAACTCTAGTCCAGCACCCACGTCAATTCCCTTCACTAGCTCGACGTGTCACAAAATGAGCAAGTTCCTTGTCCTACCTATTTCATTTCTTATACCTGCAATTTAAGGTAGGTGAAGCCATAATTAAAAGCCTAACCTTTCTTACATAAATTGTTATTGTTTTGCCTAAAATACGCTTTTTTTTTTACCATCACACCTACACATTGCACTCGGCAAGATGGCGGACGCCACACGGGCCGACGTCACTAACGATCATCTTATGAATGTTACAATGTATAACTAGTGATATGGTGCTGGCGGTGATGCTCCTTTGGAAGGCAATCATTCCCGGGGCACAAAAAAAAAAACTCATAATAATTAAAGACGTGTTAAGCTCAAAGTTGTGGATCTGGACACCATTCACGGGGCGAGCAACAGAAAAAGAAAACAAACCATGGAACTGGGAACAATCCTCGCCAACGATTGTAACTATAATGGGGCCACGTTGGTCTAGAGGCAAGGTGCTCGCATCTCGTGCCGAAGGTACCGGATTCGAATCCGGTCGGTGCAGGCATGTAGAAATTTTGAGATTTTCGTCATATTTTCCTGTCCCTGATTCTATGGTAGAAAGAATCGAGGACCTTGTCTTCTCGGATAAGGACGAAAAGTTAGGAGGGCCCGTGTGCACGTTAAAATCGAGAACAGCAAGTCGAACAGGCCGCTGCCCGGACAAAAATTAAATAAAAACTTACCATTACCACTCCCGTCCCCCTCCACCCCCCCCCCCCCAACATAAAAAAAACGACCGGTGCTGCGCTATGGCGACGGCGTGTCTGCTCCAGTTGTAACTGGGCTGCAATGACACTAAGTGCACACAATACAAAATATATCTGAGGTGAAAAAAAATTTCATTACTGGACCTCCCAAGCTTTAGATTACTACAGTATTCATGTTTCAGGCTCAGCGCCCCCAGGCTTGTGAATGACAAAATCTCCCGGTGTGTGCAGTGACCTGATTCAAAGATTAAAGTATGTCAGTTCCCCAACTCAACACTTAATTTAACACAATGGCTGTGTATATCTAGCTAATGCTCCATCTTTCATCACAGTCAACACCGAGGAGAGGCTGAAACACATAGGCCTAAAGGTAGATAAGCTGGGAAGAGGAGAAAGGGGATCGCCCAGTACAGATGGAGCGATATGTTACCAACCGCGGAGGGGGTGGGGGAGGGTGGGTGTTAGGAGTGGGGGAGGGGGTCGAGCCAAAGTGTGAACGATCTGAATGAGTAATTGTTTCCTGATTGTTTATTTGTTACTTTCTGGCTAATAACGCACAATAATTATTCAGGATTACAATTATTCATATACTTGATGACCAGTGACCTTCTGTTACGTCTTAGCTACGCGCATTTCGTACTACAATGGAGCAGCTGGTGTGAGAAACTGCAACTTCAACATTTTGACAATCCCCCAAAGTGGCCACTGTGTCCCCAGCCCCTGGACGGGACAGAGAACAGGTCTGATGACGCACCGAGTAAAGTCTAGCATTAAGTCAGAACACACACAAAACAGACTTGACTTTGTCACATGAGGTAAAATAAGATAAGGATCATTTTATTATCCCGTGGGGCAAATTCACTTTAACAGAGTCTTTAAGAGCACATTCATAATAATAAATTATTGGTACACATATCTTACGCACAGTTACACAAACATATCACAACTCAAATAGTCAATAACAGGCATGCATGAAGTGACATGAAGTGGCACACATCCAGCTAAAAAATCGTGTCAAATGTGCGGAATCAGTCTTAGACTGCTTCGGTGTACAGTCTGCTTGGAGAGCCCAGACTACAAAATTGCATTTAACTGGATTTTTGAGGTTTTGTGTTCGGTACTGAGCACGGAGGTGCACGCTGACATTTTACTGCACCCTTGATAAGCAGATCCAACAAGTCAAGTGTTTCACTAAGGATTATGTCCTCTCTCATTCTTTGTGTAAACTGAAGTCACCATCTGAACAACGAACCTGTCACTGCCCAGCTGCAGATAGTTTCTTTCAACCCCCCCCCCCCCCCCCAAACTCAAGACACTTTTTTACTCTCCCCATTCAAATATCAGGCACCCGCTACAACGTGAAATCGCCGTCACGTGAGAAAATGACTTCATGTCTTTCTTAATTAAAAGCCGGCTGTTATGACATTATGTCCACTAACTGTCCCTGCAACTGCAAGCCACGGGCTACAACACCAACAGCTTGCGTGAGGCGGGTCACCAGGTGAGATAGACGGCCTCAGTTTATGGTCATCTCTTGCCATTTACCTGTAATGAGCCTAGCACTTGTAGGGGCCGCTAGTAAATCACAGACTGGCCGTTGCTGACACAGCAGGAGGTCCAGGACCTTCGACAGAACGGTGACAATGAAAATGGGACGGGCAGGGGGGGGGGGGGAATGTGCAGATTCCGAAATGAGGAGGAGGAAGAAGAAGACAGGGACTACTGACGAATTAAAACTGAAGGGAGGAGAGCAAAGGGTCAACCAGGTTGCCGGTCAGCCAAGAGAGAGCGACTAAGGTCTTCACTTGGACACGGGCCAACCTGGTGCAGACCCACAATAAAGCTACATAACACCAAAGTTTTGTGCATAACACTCACTGGCCATGACTGCACACCTCAAACGTTCAAGGCCCATGCATACAGCCCTGTGTCAAAGCTGTTCGTATCATCTCCACAGAAAGGAGCAGGAAATTTTTTTTTAAAGGAGCGGGGGGGGGGGGGGCACAGACAGCAACGACGGGGCACAGAATGATGGCAGCGACTAGCCAAAACAAACCAAATCGGACTTCAGAGCTCGCTCGAACAGCTGACACTAACAAAAAAAAAAAGATCTCACCCCCAAAGCCTTCCTAATATGAACATTTATACCATTCTTTCTGGTTTTCAAACCGATTGCCAGCCAAGGTGGCCACTGGTAACCTGTGGTAACATTGTCCAAGGTACATGTCATGTATTATTCAAGTGTGCTGCCGCAAGCTGGACTACGGCTGAAGCATGAGTTCAGATTAATGTCTTTCAGGGGGAAGAAATATGTTCAGTGTCCACTTGTTCTACATCAGTGCTGAAACATGTGGCACCGGTAATCAGGTCCTGGCTCCCCAGGGAGGAATGTCCAATCTAATGGGAGGAAACTTCATCCAGGGGAGGAATCGGGAAGGAAGTTCTTTCAGGGAACAGCCCCAAGCCTGGGCAAAATGTTCTCTGTATGTTGTGTATGTACATGGTATAGCAAAGGAAAGAATGTCGGCACAAGCATATACGCATCCCCGCACCCCCCCCCCCTTGTTCTCTGCGCTAGGGATTTAATATTTTAAAGCCTTTCGTGACTCCAGAGCTAGACAAGTCCTCCCGAAATACTCCCAGCGACGGCCTAAATTAATTATTCTTTCAGATTTTCTTTTTGCTTTCCTCCTGTCTTTTTTTTTTTGGTTGAAAAGGTAGGACGCAGGGTTAGAGATTCGATAAGATTTAGGGTTGAGGATAAGGCCGGGGTTAGGAATAGGTAGGCTACGCGTACGTACGCGCCCCTAACGCAAAACGCTTGGGGTGCGTACGTACTTTTATAACAAAAGCCCCAATGAAATAGCAACATGAATATGCACAACAAGGACCATTACGAATTAACACACGGGGTCACAAGGGGGAGAAATGTGGCCTGAGAGTCTGCCACACTGTTCTAAATGGTCATAAAAAAACAAACCCACTGCGCATCTCTTACATGAACATGTTCGCACAAGAAATGAGCGTTACCGATCTGGACAGAATCTTCTCATAGTGTAGTTTTCAGCTGATATAAAGTAGCAAAAATTGTCAGATCACGAGCAAGGAAGTAAAGAACATTGGTATTTCACTCGTGACTTGTCACATGTTCAGTGATGAAAGATATGATACAAATAGTTGTCACTCTAAAGCAGTGGTTTTCAATATTTTGAGTTGGGGGGGGGGGGAGGGGGGTGTAAACGCGATGAAAAGGGCGACAGAGAGCGAAAACGACGGCATGGTCGACGACTTTCATGAAGACAGAAATCTGTCTTTCTCCCTGCCCACCGCGTGATTCACAACCAGCATCTCGTGGCCAAACACCTCAGTCAGTGGTCTTCTCCACGAGCCTGGCCATTTGTGGGTGGTCTATAATTTTTGGCTGCAGGTGATAAAGAATGCTTTCTATTTCTGTTTATCTGGATGATCAAAACATGTAGAGTCAATTTTCAAAAAAACAAACCTGGAAATATCAATAACATCATACTTTGTGTGTCGTCTGTGTATTTGTGGGTGCATGTTGGGATCGGGTACGGATCGAGGGGCGACGAAGGAAAATTTGGGGCCTAAGGGGCAAAACTTCGAATGTAAAACCCGTCGTCAACACGCCTGGCCAGCGCCAAGATAGTACGCCAAATCCCGACAAACACGAGGTCGACCAGGGAGAAGATGGCAGGATGATATTAAAACGAGAGGGGGGGGGGGGCGGGAACAACATGGATGAGGAAAACATCAGACAGAAAGGAATGGAAGTCATTGTCGGGGAGCTACAACCTGCAGTGGATGGACAATGCCTAGGTGTAAGGTGAAAATGGGCGACTGCCTCAAAAGTGTTGAAAAAAACTGGTCTCAAGTCTAAGGGCAGGCTCACACATGCGACTCTGTTGCGTTGCAGCCACATCATATTATATACACGTATATATTTTTTTCTTTTCAATCTAGGGGAATAAAATAGACATGCGCACACATGCGGGCCACGGGCACATTGCAGAGTCGATAAGAATGTGAAAGTGAGACACGACTGCAACAGGACAGCAGACTCGTGTGCGTGTCTAGCCCGAGACTTCCTGAGTCCAAGATTAAAAATTATGAAACCGAGGAAGACTGCGTCGTCGTAGAATGACAGAGTTCTATCTCCACTTTTTGGCTGAACTGAGTTACACACTACACACTACTTCTACGGGTCTTCTCCATTGTGTGTCAAAGTATCAAGCAGATTCAGTGTGTAATTTGCAAGTATTACTAAATAACAAAAATTCTTTGCTTTAAAAAATATGATCACATGAAACTTCAATCCTCGATTTCTCAAAAGTTGACGGAAAGGAGTTAGAATCTTGTCATTATAAGGGGGGGGGGGGGGGGGGGACTGAATGTTTGACTGACATCTCAAACTACAGATTTGGTCAACTCGGGGACAACCAACAATGGTCTTGGTGTTAGAACAAATGTCCTTCTGGTGTCTTCTTTTTACCACTTTATTTCCGCTATTCCACCTGAGTCGACATTCAACGGCACAGAACCCAACTATCGCTCTCTTGCTTGTGTTTTTGTGAAAGCAGAGAAAAAGTGAGTGAGAGAAAGAGAGAGAGAATGGGGGAGGGGGGGAGAGAACAACAGCTTCCTGGTGTCCACCAAAACTGCCTCTGAAATGAGGAGACGCAGGGAGATCAGGTGACCAGGAAGTAGAACAGTACAATACAACAATCAGGTGACTGGCTGACCAAAGTCTTGACGCCACACAGTGCCCTATCTTTCCACAGTCATCAAGTCACAAACTGTTCGCGGATCTGAGTACTGAACTACCCCTTCCCCCCAGTCCCACCCCATCCCACTCAATATACCCACTCTCCACCGGCAAACTACCTATTTTAATTTACCTTACCTATTCCAAAGTCTAGTGGCTTTTTGTTTCTTCTTCATGTCACTCATAAACTGCAAGCCCTCGGATTTGAAAACAATCTTTCATCAGTCCTTTTCCAACAAGAACAACAACAATAATAATAACAACAACAATAATAACAAAGACAAAATGGCCTTTACAATAATTCTATACCGGTCACGACCACGGAAGGATAATAATTCTGTTACAGAGATAACCATTTGCGAACTATCATTATCAACCCACCTAAAGAATTCGCCTGTACTACAGGATTAGGGTCCACTTTTAAGGCTAATGCCCCAGATGTCCGGCCAGTGACCCTCATTCAGTAGTCTGGACATCCCGGAACACAATCAGGTCGGACATTACTGTATCGCTGACCACCGGTATAAACACAGGGTTATCAGCGAGCCGCTGCGTTAGATCAACATCACTGTACTGACCACTGAAGATGCACTTCAAAAGTAGGAACTAGGACAGCAGCATGTTGTTATCTGTACCGTAGACGGCGTTCAAAACGATGCAACATCATTTTGGTCTCATCAAATTAATTATCCACAGATTGAATTCTACCCACCTAAGCCCTCGTCAATTCGTTCGGGCTCGTTTTAAAGCTCTTTCTTCCATTTGTTGTATAACATTCCCTAGATAAATTCGGGATTTTCCTTTAGGCAGCCACCTCCAAATCCACCGATGTCGCCGTGGAAGTCAATAATGTAACCGTCAACTCTATTAATTTTTTATCTCTACTGGTCATGTACGCCGAGACACAGAATAACGAGACGAACCATCCCTTCTCTCACTACATGTCCACAAATTGTGCGCGTATTAATACGATGAGTACTACTCTTTTTCGTTCAATAACGAAGGGGTGTGGTGCCAATTGTTGCACTATTGACATCCGTGATGCGCGCGCAAGACAACGGATGGAATATGAGGAATTGCTTCGTCTCGGTATCCGGTCTCAAATGCCAGTAAGTAGTCTATGTTCATAGGGGAATAGTCATAGTCAGAGAAGTTCAGTAACACTGAAACCAGAGAACAAGAAAAATCATCTACTGTGCCTCCAGCCACCCCACTGTGGTTTCAAATTCCCACTGTGCGCAGTCTACATTCGTCACCAGCTGTCCAGGTAGATACTTTCATTTTTCTTTTTATGCGAATGCAGTTTTTCTTCACTGAGTCATCAACCAAGTCCGGTATCAAGTATCACTGACATTCTTTCTCCCGAGCCCCAGGTAAACCAACACAATCTACGATACAATAATGAAATCCTTCAACACGTAACAAGTCCTCCGGCCCTGTTTGACAAGATGACCCCCTAGAATGACAAGGGTCTATCTCTACTTTCTGGCTGAACTGAGATATTAATAGCAATTATACACTACACACTACTTCAATCTGCGGACCATTGTGTGTCAAAGCATCAAGCAAATTCAGTGTGTAATTTGTAAGTATTACGGTACTAAAAAGAAAAAAAGTAGTGTCATCAAAAGCTATGAGCACATGAAACTTCAATCCTCGATTTCTCAAAAGTTGTCGGAAGGGAGTTAGAACCTTGTCATTCTAGGGTCCTCCCGCCCCTGGGAGACAAAAGCCTCTCCATGCCACTCGAGGTTTGGACAGACAATGCACTATCTCCTCAAGATGTATGCTATTCGTCTCGTGATGACGTGTGCAGACAGTTTTACCCATGCAACATACACAGCTACAATAGATCGGATATCGATAGGGAAAATAGACGAAAAAAAAAAAAAGCCACCGCATCAAAGGCTGCTCTGTACTCTCTGGCGTATGAAAATTTTACTGTGTGTGTGTATGTGTATGTAATATGTCTGTAGTATTTCCGTTTTAATACTGTGACATCTTATGTTTCAGGGTTAGAGTGTTATTGGAAGGAGTCCAGTATATGTTCAGTGATGCACAGCGCTCCAAAGAAATCACTTCATAGAGCCATACAACGAGTACAACAACTGTGTACTTAGCGACCTTGCGCCGTCTTCAATTTTATTCAACCTTGACTCACGCCAAATCAATGCTTCTTCTGTTGTTTTTTTCTTCACCAGCTTGTGCAGTACAGTATTTCTTATAAAGTATGAATCACCAAGTACGTCCATAGGTCTATTTTATCCTGTTATTTTTTTCCCCCCAGTGGGAGGGGGAAGGGGGGGGGGTGTGGGTTATTAAATGTGTAGCTTGCTGACGGTGGTACATCCCTCGGTATTCCCTCGACCTCTACCTTCCTTCTATGATCGCACGCAATAACTTTGCATCACAGAGGAGCGCTTTTCAACTGCGGAACGTAAATGTTGAGAGAGGAGGGAATGAAGAAGAAAGCATGCATTGAGAGACTGGATGAACTGGCGGAAAAACCAAAGAGAATGTTATTTTTGTTTCTGATAAAATAGTCAAAACACACAATAATGTCGTAGAGGATGCAAAATGTCACTGGCTCTAGAACAAGGTTTTATCCTGGGCATTCACCGCTGTAATGGCCGCACGCTTGTGCAAGAGGGGAGGGAAAGGGAGCGGGTGACGTCATGCGTAAAAAAAAAAAAAAAGCTACTGTAATACTGTCACGTCTTATGTGATTGTATGGTGTAGGTATATGTACCTTTCTCTTCTCTTTCTCTCTCCCTTCCTCTCATTCTCCTTCCCTCTTTCTGCCCCCCCCCCCCACCAACCCTCTCTCTCTCTTTTGTATCTCACTCGCACCTCCCTCGTGTGCACATACAGGCAGATGTGAATGTTTCAGCACGAGAGAAATTATAATGTCAACCCATAAAGATCACTACTTTATAGAATCCAATGGTGCTGACTGATGTAGTTACTAGGACGTTCCAGGGCAGGGCATGAATGCCGTAAACAGGTGACAATAACCTGGGTATGGGAGGGGGGTGGGGAGGTCACTACGTCAACATACAGCGTGTGAAAGATGAGACAAAAACACACACGGCTTTTGTGACACAAGAATATATAACAGACCGTAACACAACTGACGTTGTCAGCAAAATTGGCGCGCTGATAGTTTACATTGTTTGCCTGCCGTACTGTGGTTTGCGGTAGTTGATGAGTCTGCCGTTCCGCAGTTTCTGAAGTGGCTATGGAAAGAGCTTTAAGTCTCATGCAAAACATTGGCGGACATTTATAGATATTGCCGTGCGCATGTGCTTGCATTAGTGCATGTGTGCGTGCATTCGTGCGCCTGTGACATCCGCGGGTCCCGTACATCGCTCTGGCCTTCCCCATCTAAAGCAACTATAGCACTGTGGAGCCTGTTTTTCTTATCTCTAACCGCTGACCGGAACTCAACAAGACTGTCAATTGAAGGAAAAGATCATGTCCAGCTATGTGGTATTACATCACTGTACCACACAGGTCTAAAAGGCCTTTCACATAGAAAAATATTTTAGGCTCATAATTAGTGACATCTAAAGGAACAAACTAATGTTTCTGTATGGCAAAAGCTGTCAGTGCCACACAATTATGTACTGAAGGTTCAGAAGATATCTAAAGTTCCTGAGGAAAGAAAAAGGGGAAGAAAGTGGGTGTGTGTGTGGAGGAAGGGGGGTTGCCTTCTAGGAAATGTGCTGTCGTCTAATCCTCAGGCGGGTGAAATGTTGTGTCTAATCATTTATGATAAATTCCACCCTCAAACTCAAACCGTGAGGGGCTCAATGTGGCCCCGATCGTGCCGACTCGTCGTTAAACTCAAACTTCCACATACGACAGAACAGTTTCACTCATGTACCTGGAAAGTTCTTTATGAAGTCGGCTACAGCGGGGGTCAATGTCTTAAAAAGTTATCATAAACTCGAATTGTGTGACCGGCAGACTGATGAACAAACACAGCCTTGAACTCATCACCATGCCATCATCATACAACTGTCGGGAGCTGAGGTCAGTCTCATCCTCCAGCACACAGCCAACTTCACAAGCCCATGCTAAACACGGATAGAGAGAAGATACACGGGGCAGGACCACAGACTAATAAATAACCAGACTGGAAACACAAGCTTCGGGCTGTGTCGTTTTTTACGGAAGTTAATGAGATGCGGCCGCATAACCAACGTGGCCGCCGCTCGGGAAATTCCGATTTTAGTTCTATCTGCATTAGAAATTTCTTTTTATTTGTCAAGATTGGTTGTACATGTATTGATAATGCATTGTCTTGCCTATCCTTTCATTTTATTGTCTACAGCTGCCTTTTTTTTATTGTTATAAATTATGACCGTCTGGACTTTTAACGACCGCTGCATTGTAACTGTGCTGAAGCGTCGGTCGCAACCGTAAATCTAATGTGGCGAATGGTTCATGACCTTTCGCTGTTTTGTGACGTCACACAATGGGATCATCCAGTCTGTTTAATTTATTGGTCTGTGGGCAGGACAGACAGACAGATCGACAAACTGAAGAAATAAAAATGGAAACCTTGACTCCTGCGTGTGTTAACAGATCGAGAACACGCCGGTAACCAAATACGGTATAAGGCAGCGAACAGGCCAACGGGCATACAACTACTGTACATACGAACTTCGGTGGTGGGGCGGAGCGGGGTCGGCAAGCATGACTTCATTCACAAGGTATCGGCACTTGTAGCCCGAGACTGCCTTATAAGGTCACAGTCATGTGACTGACGTCAGACAGGTGAAAGGCCGAGAGGGCAACTCCAACCTGTCATGTCTAAATGTGGGCGTTCGTCGTCTGCTACACAGCCGTACAAACTGAGTACGGAGGTACTATTAATAGCTCCATGGTAGGGACAGAGTACGGACTGACGTCTGCTCACCATGTCTTCGTCGGCTGTGCATCGCCATAAACGGGCATTGCTATGTTTCATCACTTGCCGCTATCGTCTAACGATATTTTATGTACGTGCGTACGCTCTAAGCATTAACATTCTTATGTTGAATCAACTGAGTGGTTAATAATAAGATTAAACTTATAAATTTATCTTCACTAGCACTGTCACTGTCACCCAAGAAGAAATACACCGCGTACTCTATCCCGGCTGACACTGCTGTCCTGAACTGGGTGTGGTATTGTCTGATATGACATGACTTCCACTGTCTCCCCTGACCAACTGTCTGGTCAGAGATAAAAAAAAATAAAAAAATCCATTACTTGAGCCATGAAATGAGACTGTGTCCAAGCCAAATTCTGCTCAGGTTTCACGGAACAACTTTGCAAAACTTCCCACATCTACAACAATAACATAATTATGGATTTTCATCGCTGATTATGATCAATCGTATTTCAACAAGCCTGAATGTCCCTTGTCTTTATCGTACACTAAGCTAATCATTTTAGACATTTGTTTTATTATTTTAAAGCATTACTTACCACCGTGCAGTCTCTATATTTGTTAATACATGTACAAACATCAACAATCTTTATTTCCTTTAAAAAAAAAGCCATGCTGTTAGACCAAAGCGTTAACGGAGATATACAGTTTGATGACAAACGAGTTCTGTTCCAATACACGAGGCCGATTACTCTTAGATGTCCAACACTAAGACTTTGCTGACTGACATAATGGACAATTTTGTAGGATTTGCAGAATAATGCCTGACACTGTGAGTGTGACAGAAAGTCATTATTGCAACATTTTATCCAGCATCAGATTCGCTATATATTTATACGGGTATGATTCAAAACAGTTCGACAGTACCACCAAGTTACCTCCCCATTTCTAAACGAACCTTGAACCACTGGTTTCCTGTGTTATTTCACAAGTTAGAATGAGAAACATTTTGTCTGTCATTGTTTCATCTATATGTGCATGTTGCTGTCCATTTCAGGTCCAAAGTGCTGCTACCAGTTAGCTGTTAACCGGAATTAGCAACCATATTATGTGAGTGTGCATGAGAAAACCCACAATAAGTCGGCAGAACTGATTTTGAGAAAAACGGCTTTGAAGTGAAAATATGGGTCCGACACAAACTTCCAACTTGGCTGTTGTTTAGGGGACCATGGCATGTTACAGGGTAAACTGTAGACGACCAGTGAACACTACTCACTATGATCTCTATAACGGCTTAGTTATTAGACTACGGTCTCCTAACAGCAATCACTCCAATATTACTTGGTCAATTAGCTATTGCCACTTATAGGATTAAATGCCGTTTTCTCAAAATCTTGTTTCAGGGGGGTCACTGACTTCAATTTATCAGAAATGTCTTGTCTTTTATTATATGTACAGAACTCAAAATGTCATGTTGCTGACTTATTGTGGGTTTTCTCATGCACACTCACATATAAACAAAACAAAAATGATGTTACATTCCTTCAGGGGAAGGATGGGGGATGGCGGGGCGGTGGGGTAAATTCAGGGTGGATGTGAGGTCAACAGGACCCTGACAGTTGCCAGCACAATAAACAGCTGTAACAAAAGCCGCGGAATGCTGTACGAGCGGTATATGAGTGATCTTATCTTTATACTTTAACAGAGTAGGTAAATAAGTTGCTCATCAGGCCTGGCAATCTGCTCTGCTTTAAAAAAAAAAAAAAAAGCAAAACGTGTTAATTTGTCCAGACTGTGCTCGTGGAAATGGTTGAAAGTAAAGCCAAGCATCATTATGTGCCACGACCATTTGCACCACCACACACTTTACAGTGTGTAGACCCACTTGACTTACTGCCCACAGTAGGCCACCTTGTATGCTGCTGTACTTCAGAAAACGACTGGAAACGCTAATCCAGATCAAATTCACTTTTCAACATCCTTTCATAGAATCAACTGTGCCCTATGTTTTCTATTATATTTCACTGATAATTTTGTATAACTAATGATCTATTTTTGGTAATCACAAAATACAGGTAGAAAGAAACTGAACAAAGAACAAAGCAGAACACAACACCATTTTTGTAAATCTTGTATTTTTTTTGGCATTTACAGTTTTTTGCTATACTGCTGGGGCTGTTTTTTAGGGGGACCGTAGTCAAATTACAAAGGCAAATGGCGAAGACAAAATACTGGGCTGTGATCACTATTTGGCTTCTGCTTACTAGGTAAAACGCCATGGTCCCTTAACAACCAGCGGAAGGAGAACGCATTTTGTAACATAGTTACTTGACATTCCTTGTGATTGATGCTTTATAAATTATATGCATAAAATTGTTATAGAGACTGGTTAAGTGACCGTTCCAAAACAAGGCACTCAATAGAACCAGCTGCGTTTATTTTCTCAGGGGAAATAATAAGCTATTTTGTTCTAGTCTACAATGTGGTTCTTGTAAGGTTTTATACAATCATGGCTGTCTAGTTGGATACAATCGCTGTTTCCAGGGATATGGTAGGTAACAGCTGACTGTGGTCAGACAGACCACGAAATAGCCTGCCAGATGGGTAGATCAGACTATTAGACAATGGATGGGTTCACCAGCAAACAGACAGTGACACAGATAGACGGACAGATAAACAGACATATATATATATATATAGATATATATATATATAGATCTATATATTACATGTAGATACAACCATAATAATCATTTATTAATATTAAAAGTACACATGTCCGTTTCCTTAGCTTAAAAATTAACAACCACAACAATGCACTGGGCACGCGTTGCAACAACAGCTGTGATGGAAAACAATCATGCATAGATCTAGGCTAATTATTTAAGATTGTGGTTACGGTTGTCCGCCTATCAGGTGTTGGCTGCACATGTCGAGGGCTGAACATGCCAGTTACCCCTTTCAGCTACTGTGATCGATTACGAACGTAGGAATGCACGGGGAAAATGGAAGAGGGGGAGGGGGGAAATTTGATTCAAAGCAGGTGTGCGCTACCAGTACTGCACTAGACTAGATCTAGATCTAGACGTCTATAGTATACTATAGTTTGGCTACACTCTAGATCTAGATCTAGATATCTAGAGTCTAGATCTAGATCTAGATCTAGTCTAGATCTATAATGCTAGATCTGCATAGTGAGAACAAAACTACTGTAAACTACGTACACATGCCACCTTCCACTTACCGTTAAGGAAGCTGAAATCCGTTTGAATCTAAACACTATGATCTTCCTTCAATAGCAACACACGCACAACATTATTTTCACCAGAACTGCCGCCATGCCACTTTTTTCAAAGTTCCTCGTGGCCAGAATTTTGTACAACTGGCAACTGAAATTATTATGATCAAGGCTCGCCTAAACTGCTCACAAAGATTGTGAGAAATGTCTTATTGATTATTCACTATTGTGTTTTTAAAAAAAAAAAACTATGTCACCATTAATTATTGGTGAGTGGCATAGTGTCAGGCGATTTCAGGTAAGGAACTGCCACAAGAAAAAAATGTATTCAAAGCTGTCACCTGTTTGAATCCATTCCACTCACGGAACACACTGTACTAGATTTAGTCTATATTAACACACGTGTAAAGAGCTCGAATACTGCTAAAAAAGTTAAGCAGCAACAGAGGTGAATGCTTCCCCCAGAATAGTGCAAGTTTATGATTTTTTCTTTTTCGCACTTAGAGCAATAACAAACATGGAGGGTGAAAGAAAGATTTAATAGTGGTAGCCCTATGTCCCATAACGTGCATTAATTTCGTTATCCATTTCATTTGCAATGGACAAGTAAATATAAAAATGAGCTGAATAAATAATATTTTATCGGTATACATGTATTAGGGCACCATGACACTGACAGTTTCCACCAGCAACATCTATTGCGTGATCTAACGCCCAGGTCTAAACTTATTAGTCGCATTTGAGTTTGAGTGTTTTTACACAGGTTTAAAAGCCACACGGCATGAAACATGAATATAACCTCGGTGGTTGTTCTTGCTCGTTTTTTGTTGTTTTTAAAAAAAATAAAAGTAAAGGAATGAATGAAGGACGAAAATTTGTTGTTTTAGAAATTTTGTTCTATATGTATACTGCGCACTTAATGACAAAGGTGTCTTTGTTACTGCAGCTTTTGTTATAAAATTAAGCTTTAAAAAAAACAAACATGATTGGTCTATTTCAGTTTGTTGTGTGATTTTTTTAATTATTTTTTTTGTATAGTATTATACAATGTATCAGGTTTTACTCAAATAGGTCCAGGTGTATTTCATAGAAAGTTACATGCTGAGGGTTCAAAACCTATCTCATAGGTGGGCTGTCCAAGTGGTCGGTGAGACGATTAAAGTATAAGAATGTAAAACATACACAAAACAGTTTCTTTTGTTTTCCGTTTTAATCAATTACAAATACATTTATCTAGCATTTTGACCATGAAAGTCTTTTACTTAGTAGAGATCACAGAAAAATAATGGTGATGCAGGCGTGCAACTTTTTTGTCCAGTTGTTTTCAACAATCTGCACCTCAACCCTCTCAGTTCCAATTTTGCTAAATGTCTGAAATTATTTGAACTGGAACTTCAGTGTCTTCTATTATATTTACATCCTCATAAGCTTGTGGAAATTGTACATAGAGATAATGGCAACTGCGGGGACCTGCAGAAAAGTGCTGTGAGAAAAGAAGGCAAACTTAATTATTTCTGTAGTGCCTGAACACTTTTTTGTATCTCTGGCATTCTGGGCTAATGAGTTGTCATGATCTGAGGGATTTTGTATTCTCTTCCCGGTTAATTTGCTTTGTTGTTGTGAGAGTGTGATCACTGATTAAACCTATCTGTGAATTGCATGACAATGATAGACCAGGCAGACACATTCATTACTTGTGAGGGGTTAATTTTGGACGTTAGTGTAGTGGGCTGCATGGCACTCTTGATGCAGATTGATGCAGCACTGTTCAAAGCACCTTATTCCCATGCTGCACTTTGATTGTCACCTTGAATGGTTGAGCGCTGATCTTTCCCAGTTATCAACAGGGATAGGGATGTCATGTGCTTTGAAGTTGGCTTTTAGGACATCCTTATACCTGTTGTGTTGATCTTTATATGAGCCGGCCATTCGATAGTGTGACTAATGATTGACCCTTGTAAGATCTCATGCACCACTTTTCTCTTCCAAAGTTTCTCTCATGCAATTGCCTCCACCACAATCAAAATTTTATTTAGTACTGTGAATAATACATATAATGAAGACCTGAAAATTTGCCTTTTTACTTCCCAATGTTGAAGTGTGGCTGTTTGTGCAGATATTTCTAATTCCAATTTCTCTGACAGTCCTTTACCCCTTACACCACACTTGCATAAAGGATGAGACACAAAAACAGCATTCCATTTCTACAAGTTCTTTTTAATTTTCACGACTCTAGAAGTTTCTCTAAATATGCTTTCTCTGACATACAGTCTGTAAAACTCAGAATAGGTATACACCACACCTAGAGCACAGTAAAGTGAGGTCAGCATGAGTGGCAGGAAGGGTAAGCGTTGGTCCAGACTGAGCAGCCAGAAACCAACAGTGTTGACAAAGCCCAGGGGGATCAGACCCAGGACATACAAACTCTCTGACAGATTTAGCAAGGGCAACTGAACCGGTCGCATGGCAGCCAGGAAGTTTTTGCTGAGGCTGGTTGGGACAGGTTCATGGTCCTCTTTCCTGTCATGTTCCTCTTTCCTGTGAGAAACAAGCAGATATGGATGAACAAAGTTAAAATATGACACAAGAAGGAAACAGTTTGTATTTGATGTTTTAAATAAATTAATAAGCATGTACTTATCATGTCTTGTATTGTACATCAATATAACATAATCATTACAAATCTTCTCTTGGTGAAATGCATGGAAAGTTGATGACAGCCAGCACTCTAAGTTGTTACCGAGTATTTAAATTTTAATATAAAACTCCATTTTCCTCGCCAAGTTGTGACAAGCTGAAGTAGGTAGTGTTTGTAAAAATAATTCTCCATTCAACAGTAGCAGGTATTCGTGTGCAAGATAAAAAGAAAAACATGAAATGAAGGCTGACACTGCAGATCAGGAATGATTGAGTATGAACATTTCATTGATACAGCACAGTTACATGACATGTCTTATTCTTTAACTTGAGCTGTGCAGGTCAAGTTTCCTACACTTTATTTGTTTCTAGCAGAGTCAGGTGATAGCATACTAAGTCAGGCTACAGTAGATATTTATCAAGATACAACTGATGTACTAACTTGCGTTCCACCACACCACAGTATCTGAGATATGCATATATACATGTATTTTGATGTTCACTTTGCCATTTTCATAACGGATTTTTCTCATTCTTTACAAAACGATGGAAATGATAATCTAAAAAATACATTTGCTGTCGGAAAGTAAAGGCAACTCTTCATCACTCCAATATTGCTGTAACCTATCTTCTCAGCATGTTTGGAAAAAACTGCTTGTCAAGTTGTGTAGTTAAGGTGTACTAAGTGTTAAACCAAAATTTTAACCATTTAAGATCTAATCACTATTTCTGTAGGAGTCACAGAACACACTTGCGGTTATGCCATCTTGTGGCTTTATCTTAATTTTCGTAAAAGTGGAAACTGGCTAAGGTAACACAACGGTGACGTCTTGAGTATGTGCAAAGATTCACTTACTGATAGATGCTGCCTAAACACAAGAAAGAAAACATGCAACTCTGTATCAGCAGTAACACTTTCAAAATATTTTCTGTGGAAGACAAAATAGCAGGCAAAAACACATTACAAATTACAGTGGAAAGTGGATAATAAGACATTTCTTTCTAACCTAAAGATTCCGATAGTCCTGCCATGCCATAATCAGTCTATATTCTTTGTTAGTTGATGTCTGTTTACATGCAAGCAAATCATGTCATTCCCTTTTAACCGGAAGACTGTCTATCATTTACAAGGTCAAAAGACCGCGCAGTCTTGATATTGTATTTCTTTTGAAGTGAAAGAAAAAAGTCTTTCCCATCTACTTTGATGGGGTTGTGGGGGGAGAAGTGGAAACAACATAGTGTTATTAAACCAGCCCATGAGGATACCAGACAGAAAGGCACCACATGCAAGCGAGAGTACCATTTCTTACCCATCATCCTCTTGGCTCCATACCCACACCCTTCTGTGGGCTGTTACAAATGTGTCATGTGTCACATCAACTACAATACATTCACTAGCAGTAATCAGTATAAATACATAATATGCGATACATACGGTCAATCACCACCCACAGTTTTGGCCGATCTTACTGGCAATCGATGTAAGAGCACATGCACACACAAACGAAAAGAAATTGGAGTTCGCTGGTTGGAGACAATCATGACAATGCATCAAGACAGGTAATAAATAAAAATTACCAAGGCATCCAGTATTAGTGAAAATTGTGATTTTAAGCCAGCTGCTCTTCATCCAAAACACTGTCAATATAAAATGCCATACTTGGTCCTCTGAATTTCGGCTTAGGCAAGTTTCACTGTGATATTATAACACAAACTGGCGCTAAACGCACTTAAGGAAATGCAACTTTACTGCTGTTGACTGACACAACAAATACATTTACACAGAACTGATGATCTTTCAAGGCTTTTGATGATGTCTAGTTCTCTGGCCAAAGTAATCACTCATCAATACATTTATCTTGCATGGTTTTTGTCTAGTTTTCACGTATCTACATTTCCTCAGGCTCAATCCACAAATACTCAAGTCATTTCTGGATATTTTAAGCTTTCACTTCTATTTTAATTCCCCATTCCCTACTTTAAATTACTGAGACACAGCTGACTAGTCAAACAGGTACGTTTCCTATTGTGATGGTATGGTAATGATTAATAAATTATAGTAAAAACCACAATATGCATCTGTTTGTTGGGGTTTTTTTGTCCAAATTTCTCAAAACTTTCGTTAAGTTAATTGGGCCAATATGGACTGGGCCCAAGAATTTGTTATCATTCAATGCGTGTAAATGATGACAAGGTCGAGCCGTCAAAGTCTAATTGTCACCGTTCGATACGGAAACAAATACGTGTATTAATCACATGCATCAAACACAGAAGAAATCTATGAAATAAATTCTCATTTTCAGCTGCCACCCTTTCTTCTTTCAAAAAAAAAATAATAATAATAAAACAACTCATTCTAGCATTGAATGACCAGCTGTTGTCAGAACTCAAATACAGCAGATCAACCCAGAAATGCCAACTGCCACTAACACACATATGAAGCCTGACTAAATCAAGCTGAGCTGCACTAGAAACTCACCAAATGGCGTGTAGATCAAAGGGAAAAGAGAATAGAATCCTGCAGTAGACAGAATGAGGTAAAGTCTGGCATCATCTTCATCGTACAGGACCAGCAAACTGGGGAACACAACAAACTTCTCTTTTACACACCAAAGAAGATATGTGTTACTGTTACACCTCAGGTCACACAGCTAGGAAACAACAAAAAACCCTGTTTTAAGTCGGTGAATGCAAACCATTTGGAGCCTGTCAATTTCCTCGTCACCAGCCAACTTAAGGGTGTACTTAAAGCCTTGCTGTTACAATCCATGTCCACATATTGCCAAAAGATTTCTGATAGACTGTGTTTAGGTCTTCATTTTAGGACATTTGCTGTCTTGGGATTCACACTTCACTTTTCTTGTTTTTATTTTTCTTGTGGTAGGGATTAGTTTCTTAGAATTTTGCCCGGGCAGCAGCCTTGTTCAGTCTGCTGTTCTCTATTTCCAACTGCCAAGGTATCTTTAACGTGTGCAATGTGCACATGTGGGTCCCCTGAATTTTTTGCCTCATCTGTGAAGGCTAGGTGCTCGATCCTACTTACCCTAGGATCAGGGACAGGAATTTCTTCCCCCGAAAAAAATTCCAACATGCCTGCACCAACCGGGGATCGAACCCGGTACCTTTGGCATGACAGAGAGCACCTTGTCTCTAGACCAACATGTTTCTGGTAGAGAGGATTGGGTGCATTGTGTTGATACGTGATCTCCTATCTTGTGTTATGGTCTGGGTATGATCATTCATCTCTCTGTATCTCTACATAATATGGATACACATTTTATGCTTCCATGTCTTAGAAATACCACAGAAATTCTCCTTTCCAAATCCTTTACCAATATTGTATCTAGAACAATACCATAGCCGGAGGTGAGATAGGATGGCCTTGTAGCAGCCATTATTTTGTTTTCCTTCTAACTTTTCTGTATGCTTGGTGTGTGTGTATGTTATCACGTCATCAGTTTTTGTGGTGTAAGAACGAAGGTTCTCAACGTTGTTATGTGGAAGGAGATGACTTACTTTCTGCATTATTACAAAGACACAATAAACATTTTCATGAATCCTACAATTTCTTGTTTTCTTGTCAATCTAATCCAGTAACTTGTTTTTTGTAAACAACCTAAAGCTTCTTACTTACATCAGAGGTATGATGACAAGGAGGATGGCTTTCTCATGTACATGCCAGCCAAATAGAAATGAAGTGAAGGCACAGAGGATGAGTGTGCGTAGGAATGCTAAGGGGGTTCTCTGTTGCCACAGGACAAACAGTGCCGGCTGTGGGAAGATAATCGCAGCAATTAAAACATCAACTGCAAAAACCAGTCTAAACAAACACAATATTGTTATTTAAAAGTAATGTATCCATGTAAGTCTATGTGAGGCAGCCTGATAACACAGGGCACGTTGCTAGATCAGGTTTTATAGGGTAAATGTGGTAAAGAAAGGTACCGTGGGTCAAAACCGAGTTCTTGGGATGAATTGCTTTTCAAATTTTTTCTGAACACAGTCTGAAAACCAGTTAACAATTTCGCATCCAAAGTATTTTTTTTTTTTAAATGTTTTCTAATCCCTCCTGAGTTACGTTTTTGCAAATGTCAAGTATTATGACACGGTACTTTGTGGAGGCTTTTGTACAGATTTATTGGTAATCAAACCCTGTCTTTTGGCATTATGCTTGTTTTCATCTTTTTCTGGTCTTTATACAGATTCTGAGTATGTAAAAGATACAAAACATCATCTCCAGGTTAAAAGAACTGCAAAAATGCATCTAAACATTCACGATCCTACAAGTCTCCACCTAACCACCATTTGATCTACTTTGTTTCCACCTGATCGAATATGTCACTGATATCAGAATTTAAAACCATGTGAAAATGTAGATAAATGATTCTTAACACTGAATTTAGCCAGCTGTGTGCATTTTTATGAGTTTACAGGTGTTTTGCAGTGGCTAGTCACTAGTCACAACTGTGTTGGTCATCTCTGTTGTAAGAAGTAAAAACTTTGGCCTCGTTTTTATCAGTTTTGACTTTTGGGGGGTTCAAATGTGCATAACATCATTCATAACTTCAGTTATTTTGAAAATTTAATTGTATTATGTTCAGAAGTAATTACTACAGTATAGTGTTATCTGAAATTTAAACATTTTCACCATGTAAAGAAAGGCAAAGAGAAGAAACATCAGATTATGTTTCATCTGCCTTCATATGAAACAACTGCCAACAGGAGCTGCACTGTAGCAATGACATGTGTGCTCCAGTTGTAACTGGGCTGCACTGACACTAAGGCAGATTTCCCAAATGGGCTTAACTCTTTGTGTACCACCGACCGCTAAAGCCGCCTACAAATTTAGCTGCCGGGATTAACGACAGGCCGCTATAGTGGCCTGCAGTGACCCCCGGTGTTTTTATTTTTTGTAGCGCAAGCGACAGGAACTTATCATGTTTACTTCCGTTTCTAACGATAACAGAGTGGTTTCCCTTAATGAAAAGCCCGGATATGGAGCTCTCCTAGATCGGAGAGTATATTTTCTGAATTTATTTTGTCCTTTAGAGCAATGAACAGCCTGGGTCTAACGCTCTGGACTATTTCAAGAATAAAAATCAGATAAATTTCAGAATGATACTGTATGTCTCCAGTTTTGTTACATTAACAGTCTCTGTGTTCATTTTCTCCATGAAAATATATACTTTGTGTGGTTTATTTCAAGAAACTTATTTTATGTAATTTTTTTTGTGTACACACCTAATAATTGGAACATTTTCTCAGGGGGAGGGGTATTTTGAACTGCCAACATGGTCAGGTGGGTGGTACACAAAGGGTTAAAGAAATACAAATACAAAAACAATACAAAAATATCCACAGCCTACTTCAGAGTCTAGGAAGCCCCCCCCCCCCCCCGCCCATGAACATTTTGTACCAACATGCCAGTGAACCTCTATGAACAGATAGCAAGATATGAAGATGTTGTTTACCATCATGCCCAGTATGACAAACAGCAATGTCAGGCCAGGTCCTATGCTAGGCAGCACCACATGGCTGTATTCCTGTACCCTTCCACCTGTCATTGATGCTACAGGGATCTCACTGGGGTCCACTAGGCCCATTCTCACACCTGAAACACAGACATCAAACACAATTATGAGCTCAGGCATAAGGCTGAATTCTGCTGGCAACAACCTCAATAACAGGCACAGCTAAATAACCCCTGTGCATTATTTTTCACAATTAGTGGAATCAACTTCAATTTTCTCAAAAACTGTGTGTTGAATTGGCTTGGAATCCTACATATGGGCTCTTATTTCATAATAAACTCTATGAAACGGATCTTTTCATTTGTTACCGTAGCCTGGTTTTCAGTTTGTTTCTTTCCACTTTAATTCCAGCCACTGCAAACAAACCACACTTAACCCCTTCGCAACGACGCGTTTTGCATTCCTGTGTACGACAGGTTTTTTAGCTACTTTGGTTAGCCAGTACGACAGTGCGCGAGTAGTTGTTAAGATTATGTTTTAAAACTGACTGCGATCAGTTTATTTGTACAGTTGACCCCCAAAAATATACATTTTCTGAAAGGAAACTGAATGTAGTTTCTAAATATGCCATGTTTTTTCATCTCAAGCAATATACAAGGTCACAAAGTTATGATCAAATCGACAGTGATGAGAGGAACGCAACTTATCGAAGGTTATTTGCTCTGATGAAGCGCTAGCAGTAAAGAAATTTCCAAAAACTGGAATCGAGTATGCGTAAAATTCAATGCTGATTCAGAATTTCGCCCGTACTCGCCCATAGCTTTGAATACAAAGCATTTGTAGAGCAGTTTTAGTATGCCGTACCTGGTACGTCTACATGGTATTGGGGAACCCAGAGTATCGCAACTTCCGTGACGTACTTGGTACGGCACACCAGCAAAAATTGCACAATTTTGTGACGTACCAGGTACGTCACTATGGGGTCGAAGGGGTTAAGGTTAATGTTTCTGGTCAGTGTAAATGCCGCCACATGCTGTACAAAGTCTATGCTATGCTGCCCCTGGTCTCTGTGTCAGGTGAAATTTTTGACTGTCAAAAACTGGAAATCATTGAAAATCCTATTGACTAAACCAGGTTGACAGGTCCAGCGTCTAACAAACTGACACGAAATTCATGCCAAGTGCTCAGGGGAAAATAAAGGTTCTTTACCATCTCACTTCATGCATGCCTGTTTTTGAGTTATTGAGTTGTGATATGTTTATGTTATGATACGTAAGATATGTGTACCACATGTGTGTGCTGTTAAACGCTCTGTGAAAGAGAATTTCCCTTATGGGATAATAAAGTAACTCTTATCTTATCTTATCTGAAAGAAAGATACTCACAACACACAGATTTCAAAGTGGATTTACCTACTACAGTTAAAACTTTATCCAGACCGCTGTAGAGTGCCCAGAAGTTTGGTGCCCAGTACGCATGCACCAGTCCACGCTTGAAAGGAAACAGGCGAGACAGAACTTGGCCAACCTGGCCCTGGGAAATCAAACAAAAAATTTATGTTCAGAATTTGTCAACTTGAAGCTTGCACTAGCTACCAGTAGAAAAACGAATATTGTATAAGTTGGCTACCCTGTGTCACAAACGTGTGTAAAAAAATGCACCAACTTACTTAAATGACCTTTTGACTCTCTATGTACCATCACGACATCTTAGATCATCTCTGGACATTATAAAGTTTAAAATTCCTAAGATGGCCCTTAACTCAATGAGTCAGTAGCCGATGAATCGGTTCTCCCCCCACTGGTCACGTTTGTGCCAATCACCGATGTATCGATGCACAAGAATGCTAGGCTATTTTGTTTCAAGAAGAAAGAAAGTCGACCTTCTATTCACAAATGTTGCTGTAGTCAGTCTTCATTCATCTCCCCCCATATTTTCTTCCTGTATTGGTGATTGTGGAAAAATTCATGGCACACAAAGAGTTAAGACCATGGGTGAAAATCTTTTTCTTTTCAACTGCCCCAGATTTGCAGTTCTCTGCCTTTGACTGAACATTTTATGACTTTTAAACATCAGTTGAAGACTCATCTTTTTACATTCTGAATGTCCATCTAGCTTTCTTTTTTCCCTGAGTTTGCCAGTGTATTGTGTGTGTGATTTATATGATATAAATGTTGTTTGCGCTTAGGGCCTGGTGGTTAACGGGATGAAGTGCCATAATTGCTGTGTATTGTTATTATTATGACACCACCACTGTTGTGGCTCACTGAAACAATTGAGGTCTGAATCAGTGAATCGCTTTATGCAGAAAATACATGTAAACTTGACTTACGTATGTATATTAAAGCAACAGGATCTGAACTCACCAGGTAAATAAAAGGTCCAAATGACAAAAGGAAGACAACACCAACCACGCTGGCAAGACTGGCAAAGTTCTTGAAAGAAAATCTGGCCAGAGATATTGGCTTGTTTGCTGAAAGTGCAGTTCAGAACCAAATAAATATATGTACACGTATATGAAGAGTCCACGAGAAAAATGGGCCAAGTCACAATATTGAAATCATGGGCTTTTGGCCCCAAGCCCAAGCGAATATCCCTTTGCACAACCTACTTCAGTATCGTCGACAGAAATGGGCTCAGTCCGCTAAAATTGTCATCTAAAAGTAACGTAGTCTATGAAAGACAGAGCTCAGTCAAAGTTAAAAACTCACGTTCTCTCTGATCATGAAATCTGTGACCAAGCCCGTTTTTCCCATGAACCCTTCATACGGTTTTTCTCTCTCATGTCCATCAATGAGCTCACTGTGTGTATATATTTCATTTTATGATTAAAATCCCTCCAGTATCTATGTCAGGCTCACCTAGTTCCCCCTTAAGCCCATACAAATATTTTACAGCCTGTACTAGAAATCCCAATGAGCCAATGGCCCAACTGGGGAGACATACATTTGCTATTTATAGCATTATAGAATTGTCCTCACAATCTGCAACATATTATTCTAGCACTGCAGAAAGTTACCCCAAAATACAAAGAGCAAGATGAGGATGGCCAGATATTTATAAAACCCCAAATTATCATTCTGTCCTCTCGCAAGAGCAAAAAAGACTGTGACAGAAGGCCTTTGCAGGAGAGGTTGGAAATGTGATTTTGGACAAAATGTTTCACATTCTAACATGAAATAACATGGAAAATCAGGGTTTAGAATTATGTTTAGATATTATGATGGAAAGATAGGTTACTGATATTATCTTGCGAAAATTCCTATTTTCAGCCACACCCTTTGAATGTAGAGAACATCATGCTGGACAAACTTTTGCTAGCAACTTTTTACCTCTGATCAGTCATAAAAGCCAAAAAAAAAAGGGGGGGAAATGTCAGAAAATGATGGTGGGTGCCTGCTGGAGGACTTGCAAGAAAATGATGGTGGGTGCCTGCTGGAGGACTTGCAAGAAAATGATGGTGGGTGCCTGCTGGAGGACTTGCAAGAAAATGATGGTGGGTGCCTGCTGGAGGACTTGCAAGAAAATGATGGTGGGTGCCTGCTGGAGGACTTGCAAGAAAATGATGGTGGGTGCCTGCTGGAGGACTTGCAAGAAAATGATGGTGGGTGCCTGCTGGAGGACTTGCAAGAAAATGATGGTGGGTGCCTGCTGGAGGACTTGCAAGAAAATGATGGTGGGTGCCTGCTGGAGGACTTGCAAGAAAATGATGGTGGGTGCCTGCTGGAGGACTTGCAAGAAAATGATGGTGGGTGCCTGCTGGAGGACTTGCAAGAAAATGATGGTGGGTGCCTGCTGGAGGACTTGCAAGAAATCAAATTGAATGAAACTAAGCCAAATTCTATCAAACCTTGGAAGCAGTGTGTCCGCAATAAGTACACAAAATAGGCGGGAGCCACGTACAGGAAAATATGCTTCATATTCAGCAGGACAGAAAACCAGAATGCCCCCTCAATGTTCCGGCCCTGTCAGACATAAACAAAGAAATATAAGATCAGCGGCCTGTGCAAAACAAAAACATAAAAATTCTCAAGGACACAAACATCTGTCTAGTAGCACATTCTTTTTTAATGCTTGTTACTGCAACAATCACTACAAAAGTGATTACTGTATGCATTTGGAAAGTAGAACTATTTTGGTTTTACGCACAAGTCACACCAACTCAAGCATTGTACAGTTCACAAGAAATGTTTCTTGCCTTCATGATACTAATAATTTCAACTATGCAACCCACAAATGTCACTGGACACTGAATTTTCATAAGAAACACCCTGGCCAGCATCTCTCTGACAGTCCCAGAAGTTTTGTATGCAATTTCTATGCACTAGATGGACGTAGGATTGCTGGCTATGATGGGCTTTATTTATTCTATACCTGAGTTGATTTCTTTTTTTACATCTACTTACAACTGTCTGAGTTTAAACAGATATCAATAAGTAAACACGTTCATCACACTTCCAATGTATGTAAAAAGTAAAAGGGGTATATAATTCTTACAACAGCAGTTGACAAGGAGTCTACCACTTAAACTTAACCATGCGTTTGTTGTCAAGAAACCAGTTGTGACACACTGTGAAATAAAATGATCCATGTACATGTAAGCAGCAGCACCTGTAATAATCTTGTAATGGATAACAATAAAACGCCAAACAGGATCCCATTGTACTGGAAATGAATATCTTGTGTAAGTCAAGGAAATTATACAGTGATTACTAATACTATCCTGCAGTTCTACACACAAAACCACTAAAAACAGCTTTTCAAGAATCTTATTGTTGTGAAAACCTGTTGCAATTTCTTGTCATCTCAACTCACTAAAGTACATCTTTATGTATTGTAGGTGCAATTTGTATGGAAACAAAAATATCTATGAATGATTAACAATCTGGATAAAGTCTACTATACAGCCAGTAACCAATCAAACTGTCCACAGTTCAAGGAACAATGGAAGGATACGATCCACAATGAAGAGGCCAACGTTAAATATCAACAGTGCAGGAATAACCGTAGCACTGAAGTCACTCAGTTTCGTTTTGCTTTTAGAGTCTTTAGAATACTCTTGAAATCTGGAATAAACAGAAATCAGTCTTATTTACTTAAAAAAATATCGCAAACAACAATGAAACATGCATAAGATTCATATTGGTGACTGATGGCTGTGTGTGAAAGCAAGGCAAGGAAATAAATTTTCTTCATCAGTTTTTTCAACCTGCTTAATGACATCATCATATCTTATCTCCACCCATATTATCCAGTATGAGCAATCTTAGCCTGACTAGTCTCCCCACTGTCATCAAACAGAAACAAGGCTGGTAGATGCTTGCACTCAGTGACTGTCTTTTGCCATGTGAAAATGAAGACCACAAAGAAAAAAACAACTAGAGTTACAAAAATGTGAAAAATGGAGTAAATCAATTTTTTTAAGTTTGAAAATCCATGGTTTATCTCTGGCAATGGAAAGGGCAAATTCTAACATTTTGTGACTGCAGCTGTTTTTTTTATCAAATTCTGGCTTCACAGAGACAAGGCTGACGAACCAAGCTTCTACAAAGGGAGGAAGGCGAAAATCACTTTTAGTGACAACGGCTGTTTTTTTTCCTTGTGCTCTACATATAATAACAATAAGCATATATTTGTGTGTGTGTATATTGTGTGTGTGTGTGTGTTTTTCTGGGAGAATGCTGAACAAAGACATTGATAAATATTTATACATGAATGTATTTCTTATAGCATCTGAATGTGTGGTGTGTGTCAAGGTTAGACAGCAACACAAATTACACCAGCAATGAAGGTGTTACAAATATATGACATTATGTCCCATTCAATACTAATAGAGCCTAAACAGAAAGTCTTTCCACATCTTTTGTTTCTACTTTTACCCCTCGCCTGCCATACAGATTTCCACTCATATGCCCACTACAGTTCCAGGCAAAGCTTAAAAGGGGTTAATCAGCATGCATTGTGTCACTTAAATTGAGAAAATAGACATGATTAGGAAATTTAACATGTTTCTGCAAGGAACCCGAATGTCCTGGGTTCTCTGTACTTCAATGTATGACTATACTTACTCTTTCACTGCATAGTAGTAGACAAAGTCAGTGACAATGACTGAAATTCTCTGAAACATAACAGTTGCATCACTGGCATAATTGAGATTGTTCACTTTCAGCATGGCTGGATCAGCGAATTGGGCAAAAAATGCCAGGAGACATTCAAACCAAGCAAAGAATGGGGGATAATCCAGGGTCCATTCCGAAGTTTCCTGCAACAGAGAGTCTTTCCCTATTAAGATGTCAATATAAAAAAAAAAATATATCAGTACTGTCAAGAACAGATTTGATTCATAAATGTTTCCACTGAGTAAATTTTTGTGAGAGAGCAGTGAGTAATTTTTACAAACGTAATTATTGTGCGAGCCAGCATAACTTGGTCTCGTAAACAATTTGTTTTGAACAGTTTTTTTCCTAATAGATAGACAGAAGGTGTGGGGAAGGATAGACGGACAGCTTAGGTGTGCATGACTGAGCACTTTTTATATCTCGTGTTTTGAACTAGGTTTAGTAGAGAGGGAAGGGGTGAGTAGGAATTAAATGTTATTGAGACGTCTGTTGACGTACAGAAAATCCGTGATCCAGAGTAAAAGCTCGGGGTTTTGAACATGTTAAGAATTTATTGCTATAAAATTACATTTTATTGTCTTGAGTGATTCGACCTTTGATGTCGACCCAAGGTCGTTGCGTAGGGCTGTTACTTAAAATAACTCAGTTCGGCAGCTGAGCTAGAGGTGGGTGCACCAATCAAATGTATGAATCTGGACGGAAGGTCGAGACATAGCTTTAGTATTTAAACCCGTGCAGAGCTTAGATAGATGCCACATGTAGACAATCCATTTACGAGGTGGACGGCGATAGTCCTCAGCCAGATGAGAGACATAAGAGACGCAGTTGAGCAGTCCATATTGTGAGGAGCGCCATGAGTTAAAGCTCCAGAGCCTAAGCTACTTGGTTTGATATAAACCCACAGCGTTTACATCCAGCGCTCTCACTCCCAGTGAGGGCCGCATGGTGAGAGTCCATACTAATTTGTAATGATGAAAGTGAACCGTTCTACTTACTTTTGAAGACAGTTTCAGAGCTACCGCCAGACAACGCATGGTTGTACAAGCATTCTCCATGGCGTGTCTAGAGGAAATGTCCATATCATAACATGTCTCATTGAATTAATAGAATTTAAACTGTTATATCCGTCACCACGTGCGCGGATTCTATTTGGCATATAACTCATATGATCTGCAAGTAGTTAGAGTGAATAAGTTAGTCTTTATAGAAAGCTGTAGTTTCATTAGTTAGATTCAGTTGCCTTTGAATTGATAATTATATTTATAATTATATTTGTTACATTAATTCCTGTAATTAAACTGCCGTACAGTTCTGCTAAAAATCAAAGCAATTGATTTATTTAGTTTTTAGAGTGCGAGTATTTTTTTGTGTTCGTCGATTGTGGGAGCGGACCTCGAAAGAGTGTCAGTCGAATTCTCCCCATCTAACCCACATCGCGACAAGTACTGAAATTATCATGAAATAAAAATATGGATTAAATTACCTTGAACATGTGCCTGTTAAATTGTACTGTTGGATATTTATACTTCCTCACTTGTCATGTCAATACAAGGAACAGCACACTGGGTGCAGGTAGTTGTTACAATAACCACATTTAACAGGAAATGGAAAAGTGAAAAATGTAAGGTGGCATGAGAAAACAGGGCAGATGGTAAAAATAATTTTCCAACAATATTTTGGATGAGTTTACCGTTTAAATGCTTTACAGACAATATTTAGAAAAGGTTTAGGATGCAAGTCATGCTAAGATGAACTCAAATTTCCACCCACAGTCACATTCTTACTATTTTTGCCCTTCTTGAAACATTATCCAATGAAAACTTCCCTGTTTTCTCTGGTCCCCTCACAAATTATAATATAAATATAATGCTTTAAATGATTACGGATGATTTTTTTTTTATCTCTCAAAAATATTTGTTTCACTGATCTGCTTTAAAAAAAAAAAAATTTCTGTAAAAAAAAAGAAGAAAAGATTCAGGTGTAAAAAAAGAGAAAAAAACGATTACTGTGCCACGAACTTACTTCTGAATGTCTCCATCATGAAAGAATTATTGCAGTATCAAAGACCACATAAATTTTTATCAGTATTTCTAAACAGTGAACTGTTCAAGCCAAACCTGTCTAGTTCAAATGTGAAACCCATAACTTGTCTTCCCTAATCTTGGCATTAACCTGGGCCCACTGGATTGAGGTCGAGTGGCCCCCAATCATATTTTAGTAATTTGTAAAAAAAACATTCTTCACCATCATCCAGTGGTATGCCACGACTCTGTTTTTTTGTCCATTTACCTATTATTCTGCCAATAAATGTGGGGCTCTTCAGATCAAAAGTCTATCAGTCACAATATCATTCCTAGGATTATTTTTCTTAATCTTACATTGCACCCATGACCTATGCTGTCCCTAAAGTAAGGTTAGCAGGTCAATGCGGTCCCATTCCAGCTGACAAGGGTTTTGAAGTGCTTTGGTAGGAACAGCTCCTTTTATCATCTTATAAATAAATATGATGGGCAATCAATAGTAAGAAAGGAGTAGGCATTCAAACTGCTGTTAAAAATTACTTCGGAGATAAAAGGAATTATAACTTACTGACCCACACTTCCAAGAAGCAATCTGGGTTGCATGGCCCTTTATGGGCTGTCGGGATGTTCAAAATGCTTGGGCCGGCCAAGTTAAAGTACGCTGTAGGCGCTACACACAGTTCAAACTACCCAAACAGTTCATCCGTATTAAATATATTTGTGGCAAGAGGAAATTGTGGATCAGAAAAGACCCTGGGTGGAACACATAGGCCTACTCCAGGTTCATCTTCATCCACTAATATAAAATAAAAAGGATGTTGGAATTTGTATTGTACTTTGTAGGTCAAGACTGCAAATTGGGAAGGTACTTGTAAAACATCTCCACACATTTCAGTTACAAAGGAGATGATTTTACAATTGATACCATTATAACAATTTTTCAAATTTGACAAAATAAATTAAATCTTCATGACATGAAATTTTCCAATTACCTCGTAGTACCATCGACTCAGAGGCTGACTGTATGTGATTGCAAGCCAATTCCTGTGGACTTCAAAATCTGTGGAACGACTGAAATTAAGGAATAAATCAATGTTGTGATTAATTATATTTTCAACAGGTAAACAAGAGTCAGACAATTATGTATGTTTAAATTAAAAGAAAAAAATTCTTTGCTCTTTCAAAATCAATCGCAATTTGCCATGTTATTTTCTTGTTACTTTGTTTGGTAGGCCTACAATGCTACATAGAGTGTAGATAATCTAGAATCTAGATCTAGATCTAGTACTTGAGTCTACGACTGTGTGGGTCCTTTTTCCAAATACTTTGAAGTGTAATAAGAGTTCCTAATGAATGTAGACTTTTGCATTATTTAGTAAAGCATTAATATTATATGGTTTTCCCAAAACTAACTTAAAAAAAAATAAATAAAGCTTACTATGACGGAATGAAGAGCAATTTGGCTAGTGACGCGGCGGCTGCTAACGTCCAGAGGGCCGCCATTTTGAGTCAAATGGATGCAAAAGTGATTTTCTTTAACGAAAGAGTTCCATTTCCTCGTCGTTGCATCGTCATTAAAAAATTTCCCCCTGCTTTCATTTCTCATTTTACACTCCGTTCTCTTTTGGCCTTTCATATTGTCCCCTCATAGTTTTCTGCTTAAGTAATTAAACGATGTATTTTCCGGCAAACGTTTAGTCTTGAAAATACAAAAGGTCCTTATTGTTTGGAGGTAAAATATTGGAACATAATTATTTGACATGCCACTTGTTGTTAGGGGCCAGTAGTCTAATTGCAAAGCTGAAGAGAGATTATAGACTCTACCGAGCTGTGTTCACTGTTCATCTATATCTTACTGTGAAAGATACTATGGTCCTCTAACAACAACTGCTACAGGCTGAGGTGCCTGGTGTTGCCTGAGATCAAAGGGCCTCCTCCTATTCGCCACCCTCTTTGTCTCTCTGTCTCTCTGTCTCTCTCTCTGTGTCTCTCTCTCTCTCTGTCTGTCTGTCTCTCTCTCTCTCTCTCTCTATCTCTCAGATTTGATATGACCCCTTTTCCCCTTACCCTTCGCTTTTCCTTCCTGTCAAGGAAGTTGTACCAGAATGTCAAGTACAACCTGTCTTGATGCCTTGAGTATGATTTCTTTGTTAAACATGGACCGCTGGAAGACAAAATTATTGCAAAAAAAATTTTTTTTTCTAAAACTCTGCGGACAACACTTTATGGGGCTGCCAAACGTTTAAAGACTCATCTTCAGACTGCTTTAACAATTTTAAGTGAATTGGTGCAGAAATGAGATCTGCATGTGTGACGTCAGTCTGAAGTTTTCTTTTTAATACATTAGATTGTAACAGATTATCATTTCGTCCTCTTAGAACGTCAAAGTTCTATCTCCTCTGCTTGGTTGAACTAAGTTACACACTACACACTACGTCTACGAGCCTTCTCCATTGTGTGTCAAAGTATCAAGCAGATTCGGTGTGAAATTTGTATTACTAAAAAGAAAAGAAAAATCTTTGCTCTAAAATCTATGATCACATGAAACTTCAATCAAAAGTTGACGGAAGTGAGTTAGAACCGTGTCATTCCAAAAGGACGTAATGAGATCTTCGTGCGTGACACAAGTCTGGAGTTTTCATTTTAGTTTGTCATAAAATTATCAGATTGTGACAGGTTATTATTTCTTGCCGGGACACGGGAGTTCATTAGTCATTTTTAAGTTTTGTGAATGCCTGGGAGGAGTTCTATTTCAGGTACAAAGGAATGACATTTCAAAGACACGACTTCAGGAGTGTCCATTCATGGGGAGTTGCAGGGGATAGAGCCATCCCCAGCCCCGCCTTTTGGCGCGTCAGTGCTCTAGATGAAACTTTTTTTAGCTAACACACGATGTGGCAATTAATCCAGGAATGAAAACCTGAAATAGGTGCCCCACTAAAGCGGAGTAATTCTCGTACCTCATACCACCCGATGCGACACTCATTCCCACCTTTTATAGATAATACTATTCTTCATTTCATCCACTTTCAGTTGGTTTTTTTTTTTGGGGGGGGGGGGGGGGGGAGGTGTCAGTCCTCTTCGTTGCGCGTGTGTGTGTGTTGTGTGTGTGTTGTGTGTGTGTGTGTGTGTGTGTGTGTGTGTGTGTGTGTGTGTGTGTTATCCCTTCTTATGTGCCTGGAAAAAAAAAATTATTTTGTTCCTTTATTTTGTCTACCCATAGTTCTCTCTTCCCAAGTCTGTTCATTGGTAGGATTGTAGTGCAGACATATCCTGTCGGTAAACTGCATATTGTCATCCTGTAGGGACCATTTGACATAACATTGGCCGTGAATTATTTGAGCCACTATAATAATATTGTCTTGAATATGGTGTATTTGCTTAAAGAGACACACAGTAACGCAAAAAGATTTACATGCATGTCATTCATTCTCCAAGACATCAGTCGTACATAGGTCTGTGACTTTGGGTGTGTTTCCCCACTGCAATACTGGGGGATATTTGTGGAGAAAATTGTATTTCATTCACAACTCAAAATGTAAAATAGAATGACAGCCAAAGAGTGTAAGTCAAATATTAGTGCGTCGGAGAGGTTTCTCAAACATTACATGAAAGAGATAAGCTGCATAGGGGAATGAGGGGTGGGCCTAGGGGGATAAACTGTTTTAGAGTGTATAAGATAAAATTGTTCATTCTCTAACCTGGAAGGGGGGTGGGGGGCGGGGAGAGTGAAGAAACAAAAGTGCCTTGGATAATATTCTTTCACTGCAAATAAGGGGGGGGGGGTGATATTTGTGGAAAAATATTTTTAAATCACACTGCTTTTGAGAAAGTCTCTTTTATGCAGGGATATACTACGTAATGTCTGATAATAATTATTCATACCATCTGAGTGTATTATTTCTGTTTAATGCAGGGATTTAATGTCTTATAGTATTCATACCATCTGTGTGTATTTTTTTGTCTGTTTAATGCAAGGATTTTAATGTCTTAGAATTTTTGTACTATCAGTGTGTATTACATATTTCTGTGTGATGCAGGGATTTAATGTCTTACAATATTCATACCCTCCTCTGTGTATTATTTTGCAGTGTGCTCTCAAGGGTGGCATGTCTATTCATTACGTTACTTAAAACCTATAGAATGGCAAAGGGGTGACAATTGTAACATGTTATGGGACACCCGAAATTATTTTGTCAGTGACACAATACATGTATTCATGTTCTTTTGAAAGTTGTGTTTTTTAGCCAGTTTGTAGATTTTGCAACTTTTGTCTCCCTGCTTACAAAAGGCCAAGTGGCAAATGTTTTAAGATTTAACTCTTTCAATGCTGGGTCTGTAAAATATGAACAGCTTTGTGTTTGGGTGACCATAAACAGCATTTTTCTGCAAATTATTTTAACATTTACAAACAGGTGTTGATATTTGAAGTTATATCCTCTGCATGGAAAGATGGCAGTTGTGAGATTTTGAAATTTATACCAAAATTATAGAAAAATCAGTTACATGGCAATGGCAGTAAAAGGGTTAAATTTCTTTCTTGTCTGGTCACCAGCAGTATTAATTTTGTCCTTCTCTGTACATTTTAATGTCTGACAGAATGTATAGTACATGTATTGCTTACCAGCTCTGAGCTTCTCTATTATTCACTGCTCACTGGTTGAACGTCCACTTTCACTCCCACCAGAAAAGTATCTCTCTTTGTCTCTCTTTCTCTCTCTCCCTCTCTTTCTCTTTTGCTTCACCCTCTCTCACTCTGTTTCTCTCCACCTTTAATAATAATCAAGGATGCCCAGAATGAATTTGAACACAAGCTCCTTGTTTGAACAGTGCTATATAAATATTTTATGTAGTGGTAGTTGATCAGTCCAGATGCTTTTGGAAATGTTTGTATAAAAAATATCTTAACTATTTCAATGCCAGTGCTGTAGAGTTGTGATTTGCATAGTCTTTGTTACTTCTGAGTTTGAATATTTTGACTATTCCAACAGGTAAATTATGGGAACTTTACAGTATATAGCAGAATTGATAAAATGTCTAAAAATTTGTCATTTTATTGGACAAATTTAATTTTTTTCATGTGGTTAAAGTGAAAAGTTGAAGAATTTTTGCAGTACAAGAAATATATTTTTTGTTCATTTGATCAAACAAAGAACATGGGCTCAAACTGTCTGTACTGACGCATTTTCCTTGAAGAAATTTAATTAAATGGAAGGTAGTTTTTTTGTCTCCTGCAAAATTCTGGGAATTTGATGTAAGTTGAACTGCCGCTTGTAGGAGATTGGTGGTAATGGCAGTGGTGGTGGTAATGGTAGATGTAGAAGTGGGGTGGTCACAATGGCATTTGTTATCTTCAGTACTGACAATTTTGTGTGTGAAAACAAGCTTCATTCGGGCAACAGTCTGCAGAGAGGCTCATTCTTTCATTCATTCATTCATTCATTCATTCATTCATTCTTTCTTTCCCTCCATCCTTCCTTCCATCCTTCCTTCCTTCAATCACTCGTCCACTCACTCATTCATTCATTTATTCATTTGTTCGTTCAATCACTACTTCATTCATTCCGTAATTGTGTAATAACGAAGTAAAGACGCAACTTTGTTCTGTTTTATCTTTAATTCCCTGCCCATTCTCCATCCACCAACAGACAACAAAGTCAACATTTTTATACATTGTAAAGTCTCTAGGACCTGCCAGAGAAATCACGTGACGACAGACCACTAGAGATGTACATTCTCTACTGTCTAAACTGTACATCATTCTGTACACACACTGCTGCCTTAACTACACCATTCTACCGTTGCAACAATAGACACAAACGCTTTTTGCCAAATTCATTGCTAGAACATTATCACTTTTTTCAAAAGTATAGGAGACATTTGTCGCTGCTGTGCAACTGTCATCACAAAACTCACACAAACAAACAAAAAAATAACTTAAAGGCATTTTTCCAAAGATTGATTTTCTCAGAGATTTTCAACAATCTGCCTTCTTATTCGATGTCGCAGCTGTTTGTGACAATCGTGGATACCCGTTCACAACATGCACAGCTCAAAACAGCCCAAACTATACTTCTAAACCTGAATGGCATTTTACCTTGCTTAAGGCTCTGACTACACCGACAATTTGAAACAAACTACAATTCATGCCTATAACAAAAGAAAAAAAAAACGAAAACATGCCCAAGAAACATTTACATGACTAATCATCACGTCCACACACACAGACAGAAAACATACAGATGAGGTATAACTATATTACAGATTGGCATACGAGGGCAGGTGATACAGTAACTGGTTGACTACATGAAGTATTTCCAGGTCAAATTCTGGCCAGTCTCATCTCCTCCAACTGTGAAAGTTTGGCCTGAAAATTAAGAGAAAAAAAAAATAAAAATGACTGATTCAGCAAAAATGTTTGTCCAGTTAGTCAAAATTTGTTGATAAGATCAAACGTTTTGTCAGCCACCATCAAGGAGCTGAGCATAAACACAACTGTTCAACTACACATTTATCCTTACACAATGGCGAATCTACTATGAAACTCATGAAGCTGAGGCTTCAGTGCCTCTATGCCAGGAGTTTTTTCCCCTTAGCAAGTTGATTTTGGATATTGACTAATTGTTGCGGGTTTAGAAGGGATCCCAGAAATTTTGGTACGCCATTGTCCTTATAGCAAGAATTTGTTTTTTTGTCATTTTATTCAAACTCAAGAACTGACAACAGTTCACGACGGGTTCTGTGAGTTATTGCACATTTCAGCGCTAAGAGGCACAAGAAAAAAAAACCAGCATTTAAGGCTGGGATTCATCGAGCTCGCATGTACATGTATTCATACTTCCGCTTCTTCCCCAGTTCCCAATAAAGGCTATATATATCAGGGGAGCTGGATTCATACCTTGAATCTGGCGTCACACCGAACTAAGTGGTGAACCAGATCAAGCCTGCTGCAGGCGCCAAACTGGTGGATCCCCGCCTAATTATTCTGCATCACACTAAATCACTACTCACTGCCCATACGGCGGCGGTATGGGCAGTGAGTGCTGTTTTAGCGTGATGCACTAAATCTAGGCATTGGATAGGAAGTGAATTCAAGCTATACTACGTTGTTAATGAATTTAAAGTACCGGTATGAAAAATGCGCATGTCAGTTTGCATTTCGATGAGGACGCGGGGAAAAGCCAGTGAAACGACAGTACCTATGAAAGAGAGATGCAGAGAGCGAGAGAGAGAGAAAGAAAGAAAGATAGAAGGAAGGAGAAAGAGGACTGAGTTTGGCACTTGACTCACCCGAGTACCTAGTCCTCCTCCACTGTAATCTGCAAGTGCCTGCCCTCCTTGCACAGATCTGCGTTCTTGGGCACGAAGAAATAGCTGCCTGGCCTCAGCTTGTAGACTTTGCCAAAGTTGTAGGTGTTGAAGGAGAATGGCGGGATCTTGCACTGCACCATGCTGGTGTAGCTACCCAAATCTTCCATTGGCTCGGTCAGGTCGCTAGTCACAAACTTGACACGGGTACCTTTCTTCACATTGATCTGGGAACAGACACACGGCCAATGGTATTACAGCTATTCAGTTCTGGAGAATTTGTACATTCTAATCTTGGAATGGGGCACAGCCCTCCCTTTTAAATACTAATTACTGGCTTTATTGTTCTTGAGGTCCCGACGACTTCTCGACTCTGCACCTTCATTACCCCTCACCCACTCCCCCAAAATGATTGACTCTCTGGGTAGTGTTTATATGGGACTAAAATTGAGAGGGGTAAACACCTCTAATATCTAATATTTAGCAAGGAAATCAACAACTAAATAACTTTTTGCTGAGCTCTTCTTTTTTCCAAGAATAGAAGTAGCACAATGTGGCCAACACGATGAAGGAGACAAAACATGATCCTCCTTCTATGCCCTGGAAGAATTCTATAATAAAATAAAGATCTGCACATGATACAGTGAGTTTTTATAGGAGGAATACAAAAAGAGAAATGCAACAATAAATCATTATTGCGGCATCAACGAACACGTCTGCTCATACAACAGCAACAACAGCAAACAGCATCAACAATTACCATTATAGTTACAACAGCCTTTACAAAACAGAATTAACGACAACAACAACAAAGACGACGACAACCACAGCTATAACGGCTTTTATACAGCAAAAGCAACAACAACATTAACCACAGCAACATGTACAGAAACAAACCACCCACAGACGGAATAGCTCCAGCTGCTGGCTACACCACTATCTCTGTGTGAGTGTGTGAGTGTGTGAGTGTCTTACCTTGGGTACCAACATGTTGCTGGAGCTGATGGACACAACGAGGATGTCGTAGTCTGCATGGGCGGGTCTCTCCACTAGCACAGCCTCTCCAGACAGATCCTCGTGGGGTTTGCCGTTGTAGTAGCTGCTGGTCACTTTAGCCTGAGGACACACGTGTACAGATAAGGTCAGGCAAGGAGGAGAAATGGACCTGGCGATTGGGGTGGAGGGGAGGGGATATTCAGACACATGCAAGGCTAATAACACCAGGAACACCAGCAGAAAGAAGGTCGATATCATCACCCTCATCACCAACATCACAACATCATTAGAGTGTTTGAGAGAATGTCACAGAAATAAAAGTGAAAAAAAAAATGCTATTTTCACAACAGACACTAGTCAAGGCCCAACAGAAACAATTGAGAGATAGCCATTTCTTATATAGGGTACAGAGGATGGCACGGAATGTACTGGAAGAGGAGTCAGTACAGTAACTGACAAGGTTAAGATGTAAACAAAAAAATCTTAGACCAAAATAACATCACCATGGTAATAATATGGCACCAAGTAACAAATTATTGCCTGCAGTTACCAGTTGGACACTGGGCATTCATCCGTTTCGCCTACGCCAGCCATGTCTAGCTCTTCACCCAAACACCACTTGAACCCTCTTTCACCCAACCCCATCTTCCCCATCACTCTACCCCATCCCTCACTCACAGCCTCCTTACCCTGACTGGACGATCGGTAGAGATTCCGTGAGATCTGATGACATCCGTGACGTCATACTTGAATAGCCTCTCGTACGACCAGGGCATCTCTCTCTCCCCTCCCAGCAAATGGAAAGATCCAGCTCGGTGAGCTTTGTTGTCGCCATCAATCAGATCGACCTGTCACATAAACAAACAAAGAAAACAACAAATAAGCCAAACATCACATTATTCACAACCCTAGATATCTAGAGAAGGATTTCAAACAACATGTTTGGAAGGTCTCATCAGAATATCAAAAAGCCTTTCATAGAACATAGTTCACTTTTTTAAACTTTCAAATTTGTAAAATGAACGGTCCCCCCTTGCAGATTAATTTCAATAACAGTGTGTATGTGTGGCGTTTTGAGGTTCAAGCTATACTGAAGATAATCATTCATTGGATATAACATGCACCTTCTACCTAGACTTACCAAATAGTAACTTTAAAACTTTAAGCCCATGACACAATGATGGCATTATAATCCTTTTTATTTCTTCAATCTGATCACTGCCTGATGTTGTAATATGCAAGCACGTAACAATTTTGAACTAAGTTTGTCCTCAACAGATGCCAGACGAAATGGTTTGACTGACACTTACATCAAATTGTAGCGTGGCTTGATGACCAGTGAGGACAAAGCCCAGGTACACTCTGTGTCCACCTCGCAGGTCATGGATGATGTGGTTGATATCAGACACGTCATGACCGTTCAGTTCAAGTTTGTCAAACTGTGGATTCACACAAAATAGCAGGTCAAATCAAACACGCAGCAGAAATACCTGGAGCGGGTGAAATACATAGAAGTGAAAACAGTAGAAACAGTACTTTTCATTAGGTGGTCTTTCTGATCCCACAGAGTTATTGGTGGTAGGTCTTTGAAGAGGATCTCATTCCGAGGTGGTCACACCTGCTTGTCCCAGGAATTTATTCCGATCAAGTTTGCTTTTCATGAGACAGTTTTTGAAGTTGAAATAAAATTAATTTGCATTGATTGGTTATGGGAAATATAACCCTCATGAGAATAAAGATATTTCAAGTAAAAAAAAAAAGGATAAGTTTAGGATACATTTCTCATAATTTTTTTTTCTGCCAACATGCGTCGACAACAATGTGCCTCAGAAAGATCCGTAACGAGACGACAAGACTGACCACTGAACTGAGACTCAATCCACTCCCTCTCTCTCAATCCCAGCCTTCACACAAACACAAGGGAGATGACTAACCTGGTACCCGAAACGTGAGGCATCAAAGACAGCACTGGGTTCAGAGTTCATACGTGTCAGGAGATTGGCATTGACATCCTGGTAGCTGAAGGGGTGTAGAGGATCTTCCATGATGTGCCCAGCACAGCGAGCGGAGTTGAATGGTTTATGACGGAGTTTTTGCAGTTCCTGGAGGACAACACAAACAAAACAAGATCGTTGAATGTTTGGCACTTCATGGCCAGGTCTATTTTGTTTGTTGATGGCATACAGTTTTATGGTAATATTGCTCATAGTTCTGAGAAAATTGATTTGCAAAAACATTTTTTAAATTTTCGAGTATTCCATCAACAGGCTCATGAACACAGATGTCAATATTTGTACAGAAATCCAGAAACAAACAAACAAAAAACAAACAAGAAAAAGAAACAACGTCTGCAAGTAAAATTTGCCCCTTGCACTTTACTGATTGAAGTTTCTGTTTCTCTAGAGTTAATGCAGACTCATCTAGCATTTATTTTGTTTGACCTAAATCTTGATTTACATTACGGTACAAAACATTAATTTGTTGAAAGCAGCCTATACCAGATTTGGGCGATTGTTAGAATGTGTTGCTGCTGCTAGAACTAATGGTCTAACAAGCTGAAGATTTCAGTATCAAAGGTCAGGGGTATACGGGAATGCAAGGGAAGTCACTGACCTGCCAGATAATCCAAATTCTGTCAATGCTGGAGTGGTGGATCATGAAGAACGGATCAAAGGCGGAGTAGTCCAGAGTGGCCATGGAGTAGGTGCCGGAGCCGCCTATGAGGGCATGGATCTCGTTGTGCAGGACTTCAAACTGGACTTCAAAGTCACAGTAGTTGTCTTCCTCCAGGGTGGTCAGCGCCAGGTAGTACAGGTAGTTGTAGCCGTTGATCTTGTGCGGGTTGTACAGCTCGTCCATTACGTCACGGGTGGTGGCCTGTCAAAAGATAACAGGGCTCTACTATACTAACAGGTCAAATTTTGTTTCAAATCGTATGTCTTATTAAAATTTACTGAACTGATTTATAGTCGATCTCTTGCAAATATGTATGAGTCACTCCTGCGTTTGTTTCCAAAACAATTTAACGAACTGGAAATAGCTGGCAAGTTCACACTTCTCGGGATTTGACGTCATAAAAGTGTAATCTGTTGTGCCCCTAAATTCAGCTTCTTTTTTTTTTTACCAATTGCGCGATACATTGTTTTTAAGGTTATCAACAGGCGTGAGGCTCATAAATATTGAGTAAGAAACAATTGATATGCCATGCATCAAACTGTTCAAAAGTTGGCACATGACCAGTAATGTTCAATGGAAAACTTTTAGAGGCAATAGAGACGAAACAACTACAACAAAAATATATTTTGTCTTTTCATTGATGTTATGCAAAGACTTACATGACCGGCAAATGAGATCTGGTAGCTGTAGAAGGGGTTGTAGTTAGAGCTGTCACCAAAGAGGAGGGGCAGAGATCGGATAGGGGCGGTCCAGTCCCAGTAGGGCACGCCCACTAATGCACCATGATCCTTCAAGGCTTGCTCAAACTGGACAGTGAGCAGGCGGTGCCAGTGTGGGAAGACAGCCATGCCTGTTATAGAACATGACAGAATGCTGTGGTCTAATTGGTCATGTGATTGTTTTAAGCACTGACTGCGGCTCATCGGGTAGCTTACATGTTGATGGAATGACTGACGTGTTACAAACTAACTGGTAGATTTCCGTTTTTGGCTAAGTTGATTGTGAAACTGACTAATTTCTTGTTTATTCAGTTAGCTGGTTGATTAACGAACTGCAAACTGTCTGTGATCACCTGATTAAATACAGTTGACGTAGGAACTTCTTTGACTGATTGACTCACTTGCTGATGGCTGACTATGAACGAACTAGACGTTTGACAAGACAACTGTTTGAATGAGTTTTGGGTGGGTGGTGAAAAAATGTAATTTACAATTTCCATTATGTATCGTCCTGGAGTTTGATTTTGAAACTCTGAGAGTTGGAGATTATTCCAGTATTCTTCCGTTCAACATATAAACACCGTAAGTGTATGGATATCAACTGATACTGAGCAGTTGGTCTTACCGTGCTGACAACAGGCGTATTTGTCAGAGCCTCGGTTTGGACATTTGAAAGGCGCCCCGTGGAAGCCGGCGATAGCTTCGAAACCGTGTGGCCCTTGGTCTTGCTGCAGCTTGTTGAGTGCATCTCTCAGGTTGGCCGTCTCCTGCAGGGTCAGCTGGTTTATGTCCTTTCTGACCAGTTTGTCTGACTTCTGGGCAGTTTTCTCGGCTACTTTATCGTAGAAACCTAAGTGAGGAAGCAAAGACAGGCTACATAAAATGACCCATGACTTGATGGTTTGTGGCGCCGGATGATGTTGTTACCTCCTTTAAAAATAGACGGTTTAGATGCACTCTTACATGTATAATATGACACTGTTGCACTGTGTTATGCCTGGTTGATTATCTTTAATATAAAATTTCATTTCGATGTAATTTTAAAATTCAGGCAGTTTTCCTAAAATTCTCACCAATCTGCTTAAGCCACAGATTTTGTTCCTGGATTCTGAATCTAAGAAAATTAAAGAAACAAACAAATCAACGAGCTAACTTTTATATCTACAGAAAACAAACAATGCCAAAGCTAATGTAGCAAATTAAGCAAAAAGAAAAATAGTAAACGAGTACATTACGCACACGTACTTTACGTGATGATGAATATAGGCTAGTATAGTTTTGTTTTACTCTCACCGTTAACCCCAGGTACAAACTGGACGCTGGGTGACCTGATGAGACCGCTGTCCAGTTGGGTACCATTGACGGCCGTGATGTGAACTTCAAAGTGATAGTCCGAGTCAGGGCGAAGGTGAAGCTTCTGGAACACACTGGTCACGTCATACTTGAACAAACGATCAAATGCCCAGTCCATCTCCAGGGGTCCGCCCAGGACAGCGAATGTTCCTAAAGTAGGTCAGGGGAGATCGCCTGTTAAATCTTGCAACATTACATGCACACGCCCTACAGCACAGTGTGTTAATCAACTAAAAATCTGTGCATTACGTCAGTGTTTTTGGAACGTTCAAGAGGGAGTGTATGCATTTCTTCACACCGCCATTGCTCATTATTGTATAGGAAAATAAAATTTAATTACTTCAACGAAGATAATATTGCATAATTTCTGTCTGACATGGTCTTCCCAGTGCCAAACTTGGCGCAAAGTTCTCCAGCAAGCGATAGACCAGGCAGAAAAATATAAACATAATTATTCTTTTAATAGATTGGTATTGTGTTTTGATTTATTAAGTTTTGACAATGTTTGCCATGGCAGAGAGCCAGAAATGTTAAAAAATGTGAGCGAGGAATGGCTAGCATTTGTACGTAAAGTGATAAGGATTGCAATCATCCCGCGTATACAGTACATCCCAAATTTGCGGAAAGCGTATCTGAGACAACGAACTCACCAGCAAATTCACAATGATTTTTAGGATCACACAGGTTAAAGATGACGTCAGCACTGGCATGGAACCCGTGCAGCAAGAACTCGGCAAAGATACGATCTTCCTGCTTGCGTCGTTCCAGCAAATCGTTGAGTTCAGCGATGGTCAAACCGTGGAAGTTGAGGTTGTCGTATTGATAATTCAGCCTGAGAGCAGAATAGAGTGCTTATATTTAATCCTGTATTCACAAAATCTAACATCGATTGTGCCCTGTTTACAATATGTGCTTGAATTTTGGGGGGAAAAATACTATAAAAATGCAAGCATGATAATTATTAAGTGCAGCGAAGTATTTGTATTAGATCTGTGTGCACGATGTTCTCAGCTGGCACAAGATGAGAGAGAGAAGAAGATATTGTTCATGTTTCATTTCAAATGGTGAAGGAGGAATAAAACAGTGAACGTTCCTGATGAAATATTTGTTTAAAACAAAAGTGCCGGTAATGTCGCTTGCCAAACTTTAACTGATACCCCTGACCTTGCCTGTCAGCGAGTTTATGTTTTCATGATCAAACTTTCAGAATTCCACTTCCTGAGGGTGGTAAGTGTCGGGATGAGTTCTTTTGTTTCTCGGGGGCCTCAGCATAGTGCTGTTGGCCCCCTGGGTGGTAAGTGTTTATCTTTCCTTGTGTTTAAACGTAATGGATCGAGAGCTGGGGTCTGTACAGGTCAAGATAGAAGGAAGGGGAAGTGTAATTATGTTTACAGTAATGTCCAGCTGTCACAGTCTCTATTGTTGTTATAGTTATTTTAGTTCGAGTTTCTATATTTTCGTACGTATTGTGTTAGATTTTGCTTGTAAGGCAAATTAGAATTTTACATTATTTTTACCTGTCGTAATCAAAAGCATCAATGGCGCGTGCATGAGACCGGGTGATGGGGTTGATGTTGGTGTCATCACTGAAAGGTCTCATAGGTTGCCGTAGATGCTGGATGGCGCAATTGGCGCTGTTGTAGGGCAGACCTCGGTACTTCTGCAAGGCTTGCCAGATAGCGAACTGACGGTCGACGTTAGAGTGGTGCAGCAGGAAGAGAGGGTCATAGGCGGTGTGCTCCAGTGTGGACATGCCATAGGGTGACCTACCGCCGGTCCAGGAATGGATGGCATTGTGGGTAATCTCAAACTGGACCTGAAAACAACAACAACAACATACAGAATCATATCATAATGAAGCATTTCTCTAGCTAGTTTCCTTTAGCTGGAACTATACAAGAAACGAATACGCAAAACAAAACAGAGTTGCTTATATTTCTAGTATCAATCCCAAACGGTCCTGAAAATAAACTGCGCCCAGTGTTCAATGAAATGCCACTTGAACTACAACAATGATTTTAAAAAGAAACGAAAAACAAAATCTACACAAACACTTTCGCCAACGATATATTTATGCCATCGAACTCACTCCAGTAGTTTCGTACTCTGCATTTTAACTGCGGAAGGGGGAAAGACCCCTATAGCATTTCCCTTTATGGACTTCACAAGGATCCAGCATCTGACATCATCAGGACCAATTCTAAATGATTCTCTATTCCAAGAAGTCCAAGGATCGGACCAGGCCAGTCACGCTTATAAGGAACAGTGTTAGTTATGAGGTTACAGATGTGTGGTTCTTTAGATAAGAATGGGCTCTTCTAGAAAGGATTGTCTTACCTCAAAGTCGCAATAGTCTGTCTGTTCAAAGGTCAACAATGCCTGCCTGTAGAAGAAGCCTTCCCAACCGTACTCAGGATCTTCGAAAAGTTGATCTCGTGGTGCTCTAGTGGTGACTTCACCATTGTAGATCTTGCCGTGATGGAACGGGTTGTTCTCTTCTTCTGTCACCAGGGCAGGCAACTCCGTGAAGGCGCCGGTCCAGTCCCAGTAGGGAATGCCAACTTTAGCCCCCTGGCCACACAAAGAATATTAATAGTTTTCAGACACTATACACAATGTTAGACAAACCTTTGGGTAATGAGTCATGAGCATTCGCCCCCCCCCCCCTCGCTTACTCTCTCTCTCTCTCTCTCCCCCCTCTCTCTCTCGTTCTCTCTCTCTCTCTCTTTCTATCGCGGACAAATATTGTTTATTGCGGGATATCACAAGGTTTAGCTTCCTCAATAATTTCTATTCTCTCAAACTGATAATAATTTTCTGTAGTTTCTTAAATAACCAACAATAAACTGTGAAAGTATCTAGTCAACCCAGCCACCGGCGATATCATCAAGTTATCTAAATAAAAAAAAAAAATCGAAACATTTTATTAAGGTTTTGGAAACGGCACTTTACAATACAGTGTATTTTTGCCATATATATCTCACATAGGAAATTCAGGACAACACACTATCTGTTGTATGATAAGAAGTATGATGAACCATTCAGACGTGTGAATTTGGTGAAATCAACATTTCAACAGACTACCCCCGCCCCGCCCCCCCACCCGCACACACACACGCACACACACACATACACACACACAGACATACCCATAAGAACGGACAAAAGGACACACCTGTGCTACGAGAGCATCCTCCCACTGTTTGATGTAGAGTCTGTGCCACTGAGGAAAGTTGGCCATGCCATGGATACAACACGCCACTGGATGTCCGTCATGTTCACACTGGGCAGGGCTGCCGTGGAAACTGGCAATACTCTGTTATGTACACACACAAAATCATAATAAAACACTTGACCTAAAGATTCTGGCAGATATTTCCTAGTTCAATTCAGTACTCAAATAACGATGTTAAGTACATGTATTAAGATTTTCTGTGTGAATGTAGTGAACCTTGTTCTTCAACCACCGAGCACCTCTGCTATAAACTGGCAGTCTATCAGGCAATACCAATTCACTAGGTCTCTCTGAACATTCGCATAAAGATCATTAGGAATATCACTCACCACTGACATTTGAAAGGGCAGAGATTTGAAAGGTGCGTCGACAGAGTCACCAAAGCGGCCCTTGCTACCGTCCAATGCTGTGTGTCTTGATGTTCGTGATTAAAAATGATGTTTCTACTCACCTGGAAGCCGTTAGGACCAACATCAGCCTGCACACGCCTCAGGGCCTCCCGTAGATTCTCAACCTCCGATGCTGACAGAGTGGTCACATCCTTGCGAACACCAACACCAGCGATAGAGGTGGACAGGATGTCTTCAGCGGCGCCTGAATGTACCACGAAGTCCACGGGTTAGAGAATACTGAAGGGAGGGGAAAGTGAAACAGAACGCAGCGGGGGCGGGTGGGATTTACATCATTGACCAGGAGATTATGACAATATCTAGTTGTGTACTGATTTGGTGTCAGTATATTAATGTGTCAATTAACTGGAGGGCAAACGGGAACTTCTGCACAAGTGCTCTGGTATCAAATGCCTGCACTTTTTTTTTTTTTTAAAGATATGTTTCTATTTTATGAACGAAGAAAACAGCGTACAAAGTGAGCGGAATGCACAAAGGAGGAAGCATGGATAGAAAAGAGAGAGAGATAAACGATGCCAGGTAAATGAACGGGAGGAGACAAGGGAGGAGAAAGACATAAAGGCCACGTCACTGACCCCGAGCAGGCCTGTAGATGAGGGTGGGTGGTGGCATGACGCTGGACAAACTCATGGCTTGACCCTCTACGCCATACACCTTAACGTCTAGATACAAAGGCGAATCAGTGTCAAAGACGTCTTCAGGGTTCAGGCCAGCAACATCCAGCGCCCAGGTAATATCCTTGGTGTACAGACGGTCAAATGTCCAGGGCATCTCCAGAGGTCCGCCCAGCATGTTGAACTGACCAGCGTAAGTGCACTCATTGTTTCCCTGGAGCATGGCAAGTTGAGACCAGATGTCAGTGACTCAGCGAAGCATTAATAGTCATGTTCAATTAATCTCTAAAACGAACAAAATCACAATGACATGAACAAAGATCTGAATTCAATGCCTTACATATTAAAATGAATACTGAAATATACTGAATAAACGTCTAATCTTCTGGCCAGAAACTTATTGACGCCTCCCTACTGCTACAAGAAAACTCGTTCGTGTATCTGTACATGAGTGGGTTTTCTGATGTTGTAAAATAACAATAAAATATAACGTTTGAAATGCAAATTATTCTCATGGCATTGTTTGAAAGACGAGCGTTTTCGTCCTTTTCAGATTCGCCGGGTAAATATGTCACATACCAAACCTCCATGACAGGTCACAGAAGAATCTTTTAATGTGAGACTTAATTGTCAGCAGAGAACGGGTTACACCATGAACTTTGACTAAATGTGTTCTTAAACCATTCTTTTGTAACATTTCATTTCTCTGTGTGAAATATCACAGACCACAGAGACATACAGACTGTTTACAAAGATTAGTAGAATAAACGAAAATGCAAGTGAAAAAGATGAACAAGTCATGAGAAGGATAATTAAAAGATGGACAAGTCAAGAGATGGACAAGCCGAAACATGGACAAGTCAAAAGAAGGGTAACCATTACAGTAAGTGAGTACCCTACAACGTGATATTACAAGCGAAGACAGATGAATCAGTGGAGTCAACAGAAGTAGTATAGTGAGAGTTTACCCTGCAAATTTGGTAGATTACTGATCCTGAGGTCTTGATACCCTTGAGCAAGAAGCCAGCCAGTACCCGGGGTTTGCTCTCCCACTCATCAATGATGTGTTCTAGTTCGTCCAGGTTGTACCCACCAATCTCTAGGTTGTCATAGGCGTATCCCAGATCCTCATGATTGAACACGGAGTTGGGCACAGCGTGAGCCCTGTCATTACACAGACAAACATAATTATGTTATGATTTAGGCGTTTATGCTAAAGACAAAATAGAGATTAGGGCATTCAGCCTGATGAGGCTTCCAGCATTTCAGAATGTATTATTATTTGTTTAAAAAGTGTTCGAAACAAAATAATTCAAAAGAACTAATAGAGCACCCGAGCACCCGAGCACGCCATCCCAAACTCCATCCGTATACAGGTTTCTTATCCATCTTGCCTGCATTTTTGCCATATTTATTTGTTACACGGTCTTTGTGGCGGATCGGGATTTTGGGGAATATCGATCAAGAGGTCCGCTTCCCAATCACACGAGCACAAAAAAAAAACAACAAATAAACAACTTTCACTCTAAAAACTAAATAAATCAATTTGAGTAACAGACTGCAAAGTTTATATATCTAACAAATTCAAAGATAAAATATACAATAGATAACGAATACAATAGCAACTGAAAATGCTCAACTAAGCTGAGGAGCAACTATGAAGTACTTAAGGCAATGTAATATGAAGTTATCTAAGTCACAATAAATTTACATTCAAAAGAATCCGCGCCCGAGGGCGACGGATCCTGTAAGGTTTAAATTTCTATCTCTCTTCATACTAAAACATATTTATATAGCGTCTCTGCCAGGAGCGCTCTGGTGTAGTTCACACGTGGTCGCGGGAAATGCATGTGGTCTGGCAGTACTGGTCAACAGTCTACATGTGTAGCTGGCTGTAAATTCAGCATGGAACTAAAATCTTTAGCTCACCATTCGGCCCTCACAATGTGAGGGCTGTTGATATTAGCGCTGTGGGTTTAATGCTCAAACAAGTAGGCTTGGGCTCAGGAGCCTAGATTTCTGACAATGCTCCATCACTGTACATATCAGCTCAATCGCTGCGTCTCTATGACTTCTCATCTGGCTGGGAGCTCGCCGTCCACCTCGTAAATGGATTGTCTACATGTGGCCCAGAACTAAGTTCTGTATGGCCTTAAATACTGGACTGCATCTGCAGCTTACCGTCTAATTCCTGGATTGTGATTGGTGCAACCACTTCTAGCTCAGCTGCCGAACTGAGTTATTTTAAGTAACAGCCCTACGCAACGACCTTGGGTCGACATCAAAGGTCGAATCACTCAAGACAATAAAATGTAATTTTATAGCAATAAATTCTTAACATGTTCAAAACCCCGAGCTTTTACTCTGGATCACGGATTTTCTGTACGTCAACAGACATCTCAATAACATTTAATTCCTACTCACCCCTTCCCTCTCTACTAAACCTAGTTCAAAACACGAGATATAACAAGTGCTCAGTCATGCACACCTACGCTGTCCGTCTATCCTTCCCCACACCTTCTGTCTATCTATTAGGAAAAAAACTGTTCAAAACAAATTGTTTACGAGACCAAGTTATGCTGGCTCGCACAATAATTACGTTTGTAAAAATTACTCACTGCTCTCTCACAAAAATTTACTCAGTGGAAACATTTATGAATCAAATCTGTTCTTGACAATCTTCTCCTCTGCAATTACTTACTAAAAAGTGCCCCTCCCCCCTCCGTATTCGCACAATTGAGGGTTTCGCGGCCTCACCGGATGGAAATTATATCCTTCACCAACATCAGGGGAACTACGTGTATATTGTTACTCTGTCCGTCATCTAAATCTAAGGTCATAGACATTGTTAAAATATCTATTTTCGTATCAGAGATAGTCAAAGCACTTTCTGGAGATTAAATGTGAAGTCGCGTGTAAATCAACGCATCTCATTAAAAAAATTGTTCAAGATGTACAGGGTGACCATTGTGTGAACAGCGTCATTCAGAGAATCTCACTCCCTGGCGTGCAGAGGTTTGGTGGTGCCCTATCATGCCCGGGGCCAACTCCTGGATTGCATGCCCCAAGAGTCAAGTGTAGATCTACACACTCTTTGACTGGAGTCCCCCTGAAATGGATGCCCGGGGCTGTCGAGCCCTTTGCCCCACTCTCTGTACGCCACTGATCTCACTTTGTATATTTGTTCCAGATGTACACGGTCAAAATTGAGTGCATCTATAACTACATTAAAAGGATCTCACTTTGTAAATTTGTTCAAGTTGAAGCCGTCAAAGTTGAACGGTTTCATGGGTTCTGTCATGTAGTTGATGGCGCAGTCAGCTCTGTTGTAGGGCAAATTTCGGCGCTTCTGCAGCTCCTGCCAGATGACCCAGATCTTGTCCGTGAAGGAATGATGGATGAAGAAAATTGGATCGTAAGCTGAGTACTCCAGAGAGGACAGGGAGTACCTTTGTTTGCCGCCAATCAGGAAGTGAATTGCGTTGTGCAAAACTTCAAACTGGACCTGTAGAGGGCATTCAGTGGATGAAAAAAGTGAGCCAAAGATATCTTTTTGTGGAGACATATACAATATCTGACATTCTTTGTACAAAATATTGTTTAGGGAGAATACAACTATTATTGTGTCATTATTGCTTCGGCAGCAATGGTGATTTCATCAAATTTCGTCACAAATTTACCTTCGCCTCTCCAGATACATACATCTTCACAGCAAAACAACCGAAACAAAAATATTTATAGCAGAATCTATATATATATTTGGACAACTTGGAGCGGTCCTTCCCTATGCATAGAAAAACGGCTAAACGTAGAAAGTTCAAACTTTCTGTGCTCATTAAATCTACTAGGTTTTTACACATTCATTTTGAAGATATAATGTGTGGAAATGTACAAACTGAAGTTATGTAGTCATTTGTTTTGTTACCAGTTCCAATCATCTTTTTAAAAAACCATTTTCAACATTACTATATATATTTGTGTCCTCACTTCCTTGTGAGTGGCCCGGGAGGGTCAAAGGCTAGGGGAGTAAACCCTAAACAAATCCGGAGGGAGGGCCCCTAAGGCAGTTGATGGGGAGGCTCTTAGCCAATCCATTCTCTGGCAGCCCCTGCAACTTTGTTGATTTCCAAACGTATGGACCCTGTCTTTCCTTTGGAGCTTATCAACACTGTCGAGAGGGGGAAAGTGTAAGATGGGCTAGACACTTTTCTCTCTAGAAGCCCAGGCAAGCAGCATGCCTAAAGGAGATCACTGCAATCCGAGCAAGTACAGTGCACATCGCCTATCGCTCAACCACAGCTAGTGCAGCATGAAGACAATGGAGAGGACACTCCATCCTTGCTGACCAGCATGGACACAACACGGGGAGAGACAGTTACGGGTTCTAAGTCGACTCTATTTGGCGAACAGAGAAGGCGCCACGGGTCTCTCTCGGCGGTGGGAGCAGCTATTCAGCTGCACTGATCGGCTACCGCCCGCCTAAACTGGGCAGCCCCCAGTCAGTAAGGTGTCGATCCGCCACGTCTGCCTGCTCTTATGGGTGTATGGAGATAGGACAAAAGCCAAAAAGCAGACGTAAAGCCAAGCACCAGGCAATAAGAAACGCAAATGAAGTTGGGCACCTGGAATGTGAGGACAATGTGCACCGGACTTGACAACACTGATCTTGACAACACCAAGGAGTTAAGAAAGACTGCCATCATAAACAAAGAACTCAAGAGGCTAAACGTTGACATCGTGGGCTTGCAGGAAACACAACTGGCTGATAGTGGCTCAGTGAGAGAGGCAAACTTCACTTTTTTTCTGGCAAGGTCTAGGACAAGAAGAGCCTCGACTTTATGGTGTGGGCTTCGCAGTCAACAAGCTCCTCGCCAAAATTAACACACCTCAAGGTATATCCGAACGCATCATCACCATGCAGCTGAAGACTAAGTCAGGCACAGCCCATCTAATTAGTGCCTATGCTCCAACATTAGCAGCTGAAACAGAAAACAAAGACAAGTTTTATGAAGACCTTCAAAACGTACTTGCGAAGATACCAACAAACGATCAGATTTTTATCCTTGGTGACTTCAATGCCAGAGTTGGCACAGATCAACAAGCATGGCAAACTTGTCTCGGCCATTTTGGATTAGGCAAGATCAACGACAACGGCCAGAGACTTTTGGAACTCTGCTCAGACAACAATCTATGCATCACAAATACTTTTTACAATGGAAAGGACTGCCACAAAGTCTCATGGCGTCATCCCAGATCTGGACATTGGCATCAAATTGATTTTATTATCGTCATAAAGAACCATCTGAACAATATCAAACAAACAAGATCATACCACAGTGCAGACTGCAACACCGATCACCTGCTCGTTTTAGCCAAGACAAAGATTGTGGGCAGAAACATTCACAGAGCCAAAGAGACGAAAAGACCAAAAATTAACACACGAAATGCCAGCAACAAAGACATGCCAGCAGTTTTTCAAGTGAAGATGGAAGAACAGCTCCTCTCCATAGATGATACTACACCAGAGAAGATGTGGGCCGGTTTAAAGGAAGCTATGCACGATTCTGCTTCTCAGGCCTTTGGTACAAACAGATCAAACAATAAAGACTGGATTGAAGAAAACGAAGCAACACTATTGCCACTTATCGAGAAAAAGCGCATGGCACTTTTGGCACACAACAAAACTCCATCAGATCGCACCTTAAACAAATTACGAGCTGCAAAATCTACACTTCAAAAAGAGACACGGAAATGCGCAAACACATACTGGGAGAATCTTTGCACAGACATACAGAAAGCTCATGACATTGGAGATAGTAGAGGAATGTATGAGAAAATTCGGATTGCTCTTGGCCCACAGATTAACAAGATAGCACCACTAAAATCGTCATCAGGTGAACAAATCACAGATAAAAACGAACAAATGGTCAGATGGATTGAACATTACTCAAATCTCTACTCTCAAGAACGTACAGTGGATGACAGTCTAGAAGAGGCCCTCCCGCAGCTCCCAGAATTTACAGACCTAGACAAAGAACCTACACAGGAAGAACTCAACAAGGCTATAGATGAGCTTGCAAGTGGAAAGTCTCCGGGTAGTGATAACATACCAGCGGAAATCTTGAAAGAGAACAAAGATTTCCTCCTTCCTCATCTATACAAGCTCCTCATCCTGTGCTGGAAGCATAAAGAGATTCCACAAGATATGAAAGATGCTAACATCGTGACCTTATATAAGAACAAAGGTGATAAGGGAGACTGTAATAATTACAGAGGCATATCTCTGCTAAGTATCACAGGAAAAGCAATTGCCAAAATACTTTTAAAGCGTCTTCAACAACTAGCAGAAAGAGTACTCCCAGAAAGCCAGTGCGGTTTTAGGTCAGGACGATCAACCATGGACATGATATTCTCTTTACGTCAACTGCAGGAAAAGTGTCGCGAGCAAAGTCTACCTTTACATATGGCATTTGTCGATTTAACAAAGGCTTTCGACACAGTCAGCAGATCAGGACTGTATATGGTGCTCCATAAGATCGGATGCCCCCCGACACACGTCCAACTCATCATGTCCTTTCATGAAGATATGCAAACCACAGTCCAATTTGATGGTTCTACATCAGATCGCTTCAACATCAAAAGCGGGGTGAAACAAGGCTGTGTCCTGGCACCAACACTTTTTGGTATTTACTTCTCCATGCTTCTGCAGTTTGCATTCAGGGAATCCCCTGGAGATGTTTATCTCACTGGCGAACTGATGGATCCCTCTTCAATCTTGCACGCCTCAAAGCAAAAACTAAAACCAAGTCAACATTGATCAGAGAATTGCTGTTTGCAGATGACGCAGCACTAGTTGCCCATAGCGAGTCCACACTACAATCAATGATGGACTACTTATCACAAGCATGTAAAGCTTTCCCTCTTGTTATCAGCGTCCAGAAGACTGTTATTATGACACAAGATGGCACAACACAATGCAACATCAAGCTGAACAACAACCAGTTGGAGACTGTCCAGAAATTTTGCTACCTGGGATCAACAATGACTTCTTCAACTTCATTAGATAGCGAAAAAGGTGCCCGAATAGGAAAAGCAGCCACAGCCTTTGGAAAATTAAACAAAAGAGCTTGGAATAACAAAATGTTAAATAGAAAAACAAAGATCAGGATATATGAAACATGTATATTGAGCACACTCCTCTATGGCTCAGAGATCTGGACGTTATATTCAAGACAAGAGAAGAAACTGAATGGATTTCACTTGAGATGCCTCCGCAAGATCCTTGGCATCAGCTGGCAAGATAAAGTTACCAACACAGAGGTCTTGAAACGGGCAGCACTCCCAACCATGTTGACCATCTTGTGCAAAAAGAGACTGCGATGGCTGGGGCATTTGAAGAGGATGGACGACAACAGAATCCCCAAGCAATTCTTATATGGTGTAATGGCTACAGGTAGCAGACCCAGAGGAAGACCAAAACTGAGGTACAAAGATACATGCAAGAGCAGTATGATAAAGTGTAACATCGATTTGAGAACGTGGGAGACGACAGCAGAAGACAGATCAGCATGGAAAACATCAGTGGACTCTGGCATAAAACACCATGAAAAAAACATTGTTGCAGCCCTTGAGGCAAAACGCCAGACAAGAAAAGATAACTCATTGCCCTATGGCACCTCCCTCATATGCAGATTCTGCGACAGAGCGTGCCTGTCGAATATAGGCAGAATCAGTCACGAGCGTAGCTGCAGAAGTAGGACACATATAGCTGCTTAGATCGTCTGCCAAGACGAAAAGAGCCTATTATTATATATATTTGTGGACTTGAGATTTTTCGTTGCAAAAGGCTTCTGAACCACTCAACATTCAGACTTCAAATTTTATATGGTACATCAGAATGAATGTAAGGGTGCACAGTTTTTAATAGAAGTCTCAAATCGGTGTAGTTTTTTTTTTTATTGGAAATTTATTGTTTCCCCAAGTTTCACTAGGCTCACTGACATGCTGTAGGTTTTTATGACATCATCACTTCCTGAAAAATTTCGGTGCGCACCACTGCACACTGTGTACTGTCCTATCGCTGAATTTTGAGGATGACCCTACGCATCTCGGCTTTTGTCCTTATTCCTTTCGGTCTGAAGTGGTGTCCTCTGTTGTTTGCATCTCTCTTAAAGCTATCTATGCGGCATTGATGCCTTTCTTAGTTCACAGGCGTCTTAAGTTCACCAAAAAACAAAAAAACTACACAAACCTGTTCATCGAACGGGTACTCAGCTAGTACTGTTATATTACAGTAACAGCCACGATGATTTCAATGGCAATAACTAAACTGTCAGAAAGATCATAATTCTGCCAAGATAAAAACCAGTAACAATACTGAAAGTTGTACTCACTTCAAAGTCACAGAAATCCGTTTGTGCCAAAGTCTCAGTGACGTAGTAGAAGAGGACAGAGTGTTTGCCGTCATGGTGGTTGCGGTGTATCTCTGGTCTGACGTCGCGGACGGTGTAAGCGTCTTCAGAGGGCACGTAGCCGTGAGCGAAGGGGTTGGGAATAACCTGGTACACACAAACAGACATACAGGTGAACATAATAATATAAAAATATCGTTAGACGCTTTTAGCGATAAGCAGTACCTGACAGGGATGCAACTTTGATGTGTCTATTTAAGTAGGAGAGACATTGCGTGACCACAGGAGTTGTGTGCTAGTGGAAGTCCACTAATGTATATGGTGGTTTTCAACAATAATAGTGGTCTCAATATCAGCTACAGTGGTAGTGAGATAAGCACAGCAGTATAATAGTATATTTTTGCTACCAATTTGACTACAGGGAGGGGAGAAAGAGAGAAAGTTAGGGAGGGGGAGGGGAAGAGAAACAAAGAAAGATAAAAGGGGGGAGAGAGAGAGAGGGGGAAGAGACGAGACATAACACAGACAGACAGACAGACAGACAGACACACAGTCAGACAAACAGAGGTCACAGCCAGAGTTGAGGAAGTAGAAGAGACGGTCATAATCATTGTAATATTGATGTTAATAAAGATTTAATGATTTGTGTAGAATTATTCCCAGTGGTCATGCTGGTTTTTCTCTCTCTGCGGCTAGATAAGCAGCATTAATGGGTTTGTTGTGGTACTCAATACAACAGTGTGCTAGGACCAGTGACCTACTACTGACCTCGTCTCTCCAGGCATCGTAAAAGTCGGCACTGGTGAAGAAGCTGGGCAAGTCATCAATACGCATTGTCCAGTCCCAGTAGGGGATAGCGATGGAACTGCCATGTCTCTGGAGAGCTTGTTCTACCTGCAACACAAATGGCAACAGTGAGGCATGGCTATAAAACCCGCGGAACCAATGCACTGTAAATGCACTTAAACTCTCTACAACCCCTTTAACATGTGTTCTATTGCTGCAGTTCAACGTGTAGCACCTGCAAAAACCAACTTACAACTTTACTCACACTTGTGCAATGAGTTTTGTGACAATGGCGACTTCATCACACATTTTCAGATGTAGAAACCTGACATTAGCACATTTATTTGACATATCTTGTTCGCTCTGAACTTTTAAAGCTCGAAGTTAGTTGGCTAAACAACGAAGAATTGACCTCTACCAAGAGACCAAGTGCAAAATAATTCTAATAGTATTGATTTACTTTTACTGACAAAAGTTTAGTGTCAGAAGAAGAATTAGGCTAATTTTGATTGTTTGTTCAGCGGTCAGAAATGATTAACTTCGCTTTTCATGACCTCTCTAGTTTTGTCCCTCCTGGGTCCCAGTTGCACGAAATTATTACATTGAGATCTAGTATGTCTGTCTGTGTGAGTATGTGTTGATGAGTGGATGTTGCAATTTGTCATGGTCATTTCACAATTACCTAAGTCATGTTTTGGTGTTTTTTGAAAATCAAAGAAAACGGTTTACTTCGAATATAATGGTAACTGTTGTTAGGGGACCGTAGTATTTTAAATAGAAAGCTATAGCAGAACAGTGAACACAACTCTGTATTTTCTCTATTTGACTTTTTAATTAGACTGCGCTCCCCTAACGACAATTTGAAATGATGCTTTAGGTGGATCTGGGTTTTCATTTAAAAACTCATAAGACAACGAAACAAAACAATGTAACTGTTGAACGATGCAACGTGACTGTCTGATTAAAGTGAGTATTTCATCTCAAAACACCATTTAAAAAAAAGATGACTTTGGCAATGGTGAAATGACATGGCGATATGGTTGTGTTACCTGTCGAGTAAACAGCCTATGCCAGTGCGGGAAGGTTGGCATGCCGTGCTGACAGCAGGCAACTGTCGGATTGTCCGGGCTTGGGCATCTGGCAGGTGCACCGTGGAATGATGCCAGGTTGGCCCAGCCGTCGTTTGATTGGTCATCTTGGAGGTCATGGAGTGCGGCCTTCAAACTCTGAATGTCACGCTCACTCAGGTCAACCAAGTTACGGCGAATGTTGTTAAGTGACACTTTCTCCATACTGTAGTCCTCTGGAGACAAAACAAGCAAAATAAGGTTAGACATGACACCAGGTTGAGATGCTGGTGAAGAGGAGCTCTTTTTCACTAAGGAACGGAAAGGTAAAGGCCCTAAATCGATGATCTTACGGAAAAGGCCGGGAAAGAAACAGATGGGACAAGATGATGGGGTAGAGGATGAGGAAGATGAAAGAGAAGCAGGGCGTGAAAAAAAACTGGGGGAAGATGCGCAAAAACAAAGACAAGAAATGGAGAAATCAGAAGAGCTAACGGATCCCAGCTGCTGTTTTCAGTGTTGGCCAACAGCAGCAAAGGACTGTCAAAAAAAAAAAAAAGAAAAGAAAAGCAAGAATGAAGCAAACAATTCCAGGCTGGTACTGACAAGCTGCAGTGACATACTTACTTCTGGAAGGTTCGAAGAGAACACTAGGCTCTGGAATGAGGTCACTGGATAGATCAGTGCCGTTCATGGACTTGACGTGGACGTGGAAGTGGTAGTCATCGTCATGGTGGACACCGTGCTCTCGTAGCTGTAACACACACAAACACGAATACAACATACACATCAGAAACCATGGACTTCATGTATAACAATCGTCATTTTTCTTAAACTGACCTGTGGTCAGGCCTGGGCAACAAACTACCGTTTGCCATTCAAAAGTTAAACTGTGAAAGAAAACAGAAGAGGAGAAAAAGAATGCTCTGAACTTGAGTCTTTGCTTGGCAAGGTGTGGAACCATTTTTTCCCCAATTCATTCTACACCAAAGGAGGACTGGGGAACAATCGGTTAGAATCTGTCAAGGGGGGGGGGGGGGAGGAGGTGCTAGGCAATCTCACCTGGTCTGTGATCTCGTACTTGAAGAGTCGATCAAACTGCCACGGCATCTCATCAGATCCGCCCAGGACGGTGAAGTACCCGCCAGGGAAACAGTTCTTGTGAGCGTCACAGATGGTAAAGTCCACGAACGCTGATTGTCCAAATCCCTTCAGAAGGAAACCTGGGGTGACAAGCAGTTTTAGAATTATCGTTCTTCAGACAAAGTTCTTTTCCAATACCACGTTACAGTTTAACACCAAAGAAATTTAAAGACTGTAAGGTCTTACCGGTTTTAGCAAACTTATTACTGCACGCATTTGAAACTTTACCTGGGTGGAGAAGGAATGTGGGAATAATAAGAAACAGCACCATTGTGGCGAAAGAATAAATGTTCATTGACCAGGGGCTAAAACATAAAAAGAAAGAGTGAAACCTCCCACCCTTCCCTCTCTTTGAATGGACACCGATGTGTGACAGGTCTCAATTAGGCTACGTGCAAGATGATAATAGTGCAAAATATAAAATAGAAGAAAATAAGTTGCAGAATCCTAACGGAGTGAACACCTGCCAGAAACTTGAAAGTAAAATTAAAGGAAAGCCTTGGCAGAGTAAGTGCGAGTGTGCGACTATGATGGGTAATAACCCGGCCATTATTCCAAGCAGAAAGTCACTGACCAGCAAACACGCGGTCATGCTCCTGTTTCTCCTTGATGAAAGCGTCCAGGGCAGGGATGTTCATGCCCACAAACTCAAGGTTATCGTAATGGTAATGGAAATGATCCTCGTAGTCGAAAGTGTCCTCGGGTCTGGAGTTCTCTTGGGTCATCTCGTTCAGATTGTATGGTGCGCCAAAGCTGAATGGTTTAAGGGGCTCCTGTCAGAAGGTCAGATATGAATGGCACATAGTCAGTGTGATATCGAATGGGCAAACCTCTTTCCTGAAATATACTTGTTTAAATTCCTCAGCCATTTGCTGTTTTTATGATTATTCTTGTATTTCTTTCTTTTCTTTTCTTCTTTCTTCTTTTTTTTTTCTTAAAATTGCTTGGCATTGGAGGGGAGAATTGTTTACAGGATACCACGTGACAATAGACGTAATTTCGTTCTGTTTGAATCTCCCTAGTTCATAATTTCGACTTGTACCTCCTGGGATCTGTCAGATCCAGGCCTCAAACAGAGAAACAACGACAACGAAACAAACCAACAAAAAATGCCACAACCCCCCCCCTCCCCCCAAAACAACAAACAAAACAAAACAAAAACCTATTGATTCCTATTTCTTGGTGTCCCTCAGACCCATTCTAATGATAAAGCTACACCAAGGGCTGGGTCTGACGATACCCACAAGTGTATTGCTAGGATTCTGACCTACCCTCATTTGTTCCAGAGCGCAGTGAGCCTCAAACGGGTTATGTCCCCTGTGTTTCTGCAGAGCCTGCCACACCGCCCACAATCTGTCGGTGTTGGAGTGGTGGATGAAGAAAGCAGGGTCGTAAGAGGCGTAGTGGAGGTGTCCCATGGAGTGTTCCTTGGCGCCTCCCACCCAAGAGTGGATGGCGTTGTGAGTGATCTCAAACTGAATCTCAAAGTCACAATAATCCTCTTGTTCCAGGGCTAGGAGAGCTTGGTTGAACAGCCAGGTGTCCCAGCCGTGAGGTCCAAGCTTGAACAGGTACTCGCCCTGGGTACAAGGAAGCACACGTGAGAATATTGTCAAACATCTTGACGATAACACAGGGCTACATGCAACTTAAACGTACGTCACAGAAATGACAATGGAACTGAAGGCAAGCCCCAGCAAAACTTTCTTGAAAGGTCAAGCCTGAATACCTACATATGCCTCCACCCCCAACACTTCACAGAGATCTTTCGTCTTGGATATCACCAGCTCAATAATAATAACACCCCTACCCCTCTTGATTCCATTCCCAACAGAGAATCTGACATTCTACCCTGTATTATGCATTGTCTATGAAAGGGAAAACAAACTCAAAAAGCAGACCAACTGAGAGAGAGGACAGAGTGATTGGACGTCATTTATGCCCGATTCTCTTTCTGTCAAACGATCAGAGAAGTCACTTTGAACGTTTCAGGAACCAGTTTTGTCGTGTTAAGGACTGACCCTTAATCTAATGCACTTTTTAAACAACATTTCACAGAACGAAATGTATTCTGTCTGTCAATCTGAGTTATAATTTTATACTACTTATAATTTCTTGTGACAATTATAAAAAATAGAAAGCGAGAAAGCGTGCAAAGAACTGAGCCGGCCGCAACGCCAGTTTTATTTTTCGTCTCCGGTGACATAATAATATATTTTTTTTTGTAACACAGCCACCACCAAACCTACCATGACGTCTCGCTCGGTGTGAGAGTTCTCAAAGTCAATGCTGGCTCCATGCCAAGGGTTGCTCATGACGTCACCAGTGTATTGGTCAACGAAACTCTCTTGAGTGATAAACCTGGGCAAGTGGTCAGTGGCTCGTGTCCAGTCCCAGTAGGGCACGCCCACTTCTGAGCCATGGCGTCTGAGAGCGTCTTCAAGTTGTACTGTGTACAGACGGTGCCACTGGGGGAAAGTAGCCATGCCGTGGACACAGCAGGCATATCTGAGAATAAATAAATACAATAAATAAATAAATAAATAAATAAATAAATAAATAAATAAATTAACAAACAACGTTTAGTCTGATAATACAAGGTTACTGTCTATGTCTCCGTCAATCTGTCTTAATTGAATTTAAGAAATTACAGAATGTATAAACATTGGAAATAAATAAACAGATCTTGGAAAAATTACAAGTGAATGACCATACAAATTTTTCTGTCGTGTTTACTGAAAATATGTTTCATATTATGTAGAGGACTGCCAATAACAGTACAGACGGAATGCCAAATTTTGTGAACTAGCAAAGACTAGCTTCGAAATGATAACGATATCAACAATATTCTTTGGTTCTCTGTGTAATACTATTTCATTTACGCTATAACGACTAAACATAAGAGTTGTTTCATCATATGATGACCATGGCTGACCTGTGACTAGCACTGGGGTTTGGGCACAGAGGAGGGAGGGCGTGGAAGGAAGCAATGGACTGGAAGCCATCAGCTGAGCTATCAGCCTGGACAGCCGCCATGGCACTGACCAATGATCTGAGTTCACGTGGACTCAGGGCATCGACATTCTTCCTGACCAGGTAAGAACTGACTGATCCGTCCGCCTCTTGCCTCTCACCTGGTGGGATTTAGAATGGGTCAGATTGGAGTGAGCCAAATGTTCATACTGATATAGATATAGTGCTTTTAAGGTAGGTCGTGTGTCAAAAAGAGAGAATGCAGAAGAGAGAGAGAGAGAGAGAGATAGAGAGAACAGAAGCGAGAGAGAAAGAAAGAGAGGAGGAGATATATAGAAAGAAATAGACAGGCAAAGAAAGACGAGAGAAAAAGAGAAAAGGAAGACCGGGTAGACCGGAAGAGGCGAAAAAAGACAGAGACAGAGTGAGAGAGAGTGAGAGAGAGAGAGAGAGAGAGAGAGAGAGATGGGGGACGCGGGGGGGGTGGGGGGGGGGGAGGTCAACTTTATCAGTTATGCGATGTTTGTCTTGATGCTCTCTGACTTGACTTACCAATGCCAGGCACAAAAGAGATGGAAGGAGCTGGTATGATGTGGGGGTCCAGCAGACTTCCATTGGCGGCTCTGATGTCCACCTTCAGCTGGAAGTTGGCAGCACTGTCCAGTTTCAGGCCCAGGTCCCTGATGGTGTTGGTAATGTCGTAACGGTACAGGCGGTCAAAGATGAAGGGCATCTCCAGCTCTCCGCCCAGGATCGAGAATTCACCAGCCTATGCAACAACAGGACAATTGTAGATCTTAAGTACCTGCATGGGCACTGACAGGCATGCAGTGATGGTGGTGGAAAGAGGTGTTTTATTAACGTAAGAGCAGCCAGTATTATGGCAGGCAATTTTCCCATATTTTAAAATGACATTTATTTGATCGAACTTGAATGATATTCAATACACATAGCAAATTTGAGAGCTGGTAAAAACAATCAGCTAACATCGCAATAACCGAGTCAAAGGTATAGTAAAGCATTCATCCATTGAGTATGTGATCAAATTTAATGTACTAGTATCAGTGATTTTTACAGCCAAACCATCAACTTAAAGTGACAAAGTTCTGTGTCCACATTTTGGCTGAATTGAGTTACACACTATGCACTACCCCTAAGGGCCTCACCCATTAAGCGTCGAAGTGTCAAGCGGATTCGGTGTGTAATTTGTAAGTATTACTAACTAAGGAGAAAAAAAAATCTCTGAATGCTATGAGCACATGAAACTTCAATCATGATCAAGTTCTCAAGAGTTGATGGGGGGGGGGGGGGGGGGAGTTAAAACCTTCTAAGGTGACGAAATGATACACGTTTTGGACAGATTGGCTGAAAAACAGGAGAGAAATAAAGATTTCGGAATGACCATCTTACGTTGTTCGTTTTGCTGCTTCATACTTGTGCACAAAAACGTGAGCTATGATGACTTGAACAAGTATAGTGTGTCTGTACTCAAACACAAATTCTTGTGGCATCATGGAATAGCATTCGATTACAGTGTTTCTATACATTCCCCCTCCCCTAACCAGAGATAATCGCCCATCTCACCTTGTGGTTACAGCTCTTCTTGCCTCGAGGTCCGGTGGGCACACACACGTAGATCTCCACGTCAGCGGACAGACCGATATTGTGCAAGAGGAAGCCGGCAAATACTCGACCTTGCTCTTTGCGCTTGTGCAACAAGTTGTCCAGCTGTGGTATCGTCATGTGGTTGAATTCCAGGCTGTCGTACTCGTACTGGAAGTGATTGCGGTAATCGAAAGTGTCCGCTGGACGACTGGAAACAAACAAACACAATGCCATGTTCATCTCGATATAATTATGTATTGTAAATCAATATTTATTTCAAATAAACATCTTCCAGAAATCCATTTTTCTGAAGCCTTATTGGCATGTCAGGGCACAATGGGTGCATGCTGATGAAACATGCCGTTCTATGGAAACAATAATGAGCACAGGGTGATTACACGTGTCTTTCATGTTTCCATCAGTGGCGGAGCAGACAGCGAATGGGCCAGGGTAGTACTAAAGAGGGGGGGGGGGGTCGAATCCTCGATGAAATATGAAAAAGGCAATGGGAAAACATCACTTTTCACTTCAGCCCTTCTTTTCTCTAGCAACTAAACCGTTAAGACACCGTGGCCAACCTGTCATGACCTACTCTGGTCAGTTACTGTATCACCAGTCATGCAAGAGATCCAGACAGGACCTCTGGAGTAATACATATGATCATTTACGTTTGACTTTAGAATCAACAATAACCATACTTATCAATTATCATCATTTCATTATTTTTGGTGAATCCAAGACAAAAGTTTTGTAACTCAAACCAGGAAAGAATGCCTGAGGGGCGTGGTCTAATAGAGAGTGAAAGGTAACGGTGGTGAGATGTACCTGTATCTGTGAGTCATATCTCCATAGTTGACATTGTCATCACTGAATGGCTGGAGAGGTTTGCTCATCAGGTTGATGGCGCAGTCAGCCTCGTTGTAGGGCAGCCCTCGGTATCTCTGCAGCTCTTGCCAGATGGCCCACAGTCTGATGGACAGAAAAAGAAAGAAAAAGAGAGGAACAGTTATTCGACTTGACAGATGAAAGAGACATTGCGGGAACACTGATAAAGCTTGAGGCTTTCAAGAAAGGAGAATTAGTTACAACTGTGACTTTTTAGAATTAAAATCAAACTGCACACCGATCTTATCAAAAATATATAAATGAAGGCTCTGACCATCTATGTTATCACAGCCTCTCAGTGTAATGACTGTGGCCTTGTGACATCTATGGTTGGGGTTCAAGCCTTACCTGTCAGTGTTAGCGTGATGCAGGAAGAAGACAGGGTCAAAGGCCGAGTAGTCGAGCGAAGAGAGCGAGTACAGGGCGTGTCCACCAAGCCAAGAGTGCAGGGCGTTGTGCAGGATCTCAAACTGAATCTCGAAGTCACAGAAATTGTCCTGTTCCAGGGCCAGCAGGGCTTGCTCGTAGAAGTATTCGTTGTTGAAGAGTTGAGGCTGTGGATCTCTGTAGAGAACAGCAAAGTTGTTGCAATGTCCAACATGACAAAAATCTCATTTCTTTTCAGCCTGAGATTTTTTCTATGGCCAAACTCTGTGTTAAAATTGGGCCAGGGAAAAAAAATCTGCAAATTATCGAAATTTTTGCGACTAAAAAATAAAAGACTACAGAGTATAATTATAATTTCTGGGAAAAAAAAGAATAATTTGCACACTTTCCATTGCCGAGTCGAGTTTTAAAACGTGGAACTATTTTTCTAAAAAAAACACAAAAAAACAACATTGTACAAATCCATAACGCCACATTTTTTGTTTCAAATGTGTTTTAATTTGCATTTTCGGTGTGGAAATCTTTTTGAAAAAAATGACCACTACGTGTTGTCAGTTAGGTACATTATGACGCATTTTAATTGATCTATCTGGATCACTGACCTGGTGGTCACGGCGTCCTCGCCAGCAATTTTACCACTGAAGAAAGGATTTGGGTCAAATCTTCTCTGACGCGAGTTGTAGTATGTGGCGTCACTGATGAGTTTGGGCAGGGCCGTGATGGGCGTGGTCCAGTCCCAGTACGGTACGGCCACGGACGAACCTCGGCTCAACAAAGCTTCTTCAACCTGGGATGATATGAAATGAGGCTTAAGGCATGCTCATTTGCAAGGTTGTCGTACTTATTACAAGTCAGTTATACTAAATGTTAAAATCGGGCCAAAAGAAAAAGTTGTAACTAGCAAAGCCCCGCGTAAGAAATAATACCCAAACGATACATTGCTACCGTTTGGTATTATTTCTTACGCGAGGCTTTGCTACTTACAACTCTTTCTTTTTGCCCAATTTTGACTTTGCTTATAGCCCTGCTGCGACCCCACAGTTTTTCTGTGGATTTTTTTATACTATTCTAAATGTTGTTGACGATAGTGATTAATGACAAAGTGCCTTTTAGTTTATTGAGTGAAACGTAATTTTTATAAAATTTGAAACCGGGTGTTTACAACGTTTGCGTACCCGGCATCCATTTCTTATTGTACAAATATGAAAGTCAAAGTATCGCCAGTGCGAATACATCATTGCACCATTTACCTCACATTCACGTCAGTGGCGCAAATAAATACAACGTCAGGCCACCCTTTTCATTTAGCAAAAAACTGCTCCCGGTCTAAAGACGTTTTTTCTTATAATAGAGAGTAATCGACGTGGTTTTAGCCAGTTGATACAAATATTACTGTAACATTAAGAAACAATTACTAGCTGGCAAAGTAAGAGACCTCCTGACCTCTGTCTAAAGCAGATAAACGGTACTGACCAGACCACTTTGTCATAAAAATGTTTGTTACTGTGATCACATACATGGGTTTAGTGAGTATCTTTTGGGGTATCTTTAATCAGGGCAACAGGAAGACGCAATAGATCCAAGATTTGCTTGAACTGACTTGTAACATTTTCTTAATAGTTTACCTGTTCAACATACAATCGGTGCCATGCGGGGAAAGTTGCCATCCCGTGCACACAACAGGCAACTTTGTGTCCGTTGTGCTCACACAGACCAGGCTTGCCATGGAAGGAGGCGATTTTCTCATAGGTTTGGTCTTCCTGAATGGACAAGAAGGCGGCTCTCAGACTCTCCACCTCCCCTGCACTCAGAGACTCCAGGTTTCGGCGCACCTGAGAGGCGGTGGTCACGGCTTCTCTGTACTCCTGGCCATACAGGTTGCCTGATGGGGAGGGATGGTGGGGTTTGGGGTGCGGGTGGAGGTTGGGGGGAATCATACCAAAATTAGTACGAGTGGTCGATGGAATTACTGTCTTTGGCCGCAGAGAGAGAGAGAGGAGGAGAGAGAGAGAGAGAGAGAGAGAGAGAGGGAGGGGGAGAGAGAGAAAGAGAGAGAGAGAGAGAGAGAGAGAGAGAGCGAGAGAGCGAGAGAGAGAGAGAAAGAGAGAGTCTTTGCTATGTAGAGATTTCATATCAGATGTCATTGCTGGTTGAAAGATCAGACTTGCTTACCCAAACTTGAGAATTAAAATGTTTCTTGAGAAAATTTAGAATTATTTTGTACAATGCTATAACAATTTTATCAAGAATTTGTGCATTTTCTTCAGAACAAAAAAAAAAAAAAATGAGCCCTAGAGCGATCATGTTAAAATTTCGAAACGTATCCATACTTTAAGAACTGTTTTCTTTGGCCTGATCTGTAAATTTAGCATGGGGTGTTGGTGATAACTTACTTGTACCAATCTCATGCACAACTGTGGGTGTGGGGAACAATTGACCCATGTCATTGCCTTCCAGGTCCAGAATCTCGTATCTGATGTAGTAACGGTCATTGTAGCGGAGGTCAAGGTCGGACAACTGGTGAGTGATGTCATACTTGTAGAGGCGGTCATAAGACCAGGCCATCTCATGGCGGTCACCCAGAACGTAGAACTCACCAGCATAGTTGTTACAGTCATCGGCACTCCTGGATACGGAGAGACAGTCATATATACTCAGCCATGGTCTTCGCTAGAAAAATACTCTTGCATCATGTCAAATTATCGGTGAATTTGACTAATTTCATCTGAATGAATCTTAGTTTTAGAGAAAAAGGAAGAATAATCTCGAAGCTAAACCACTCTAAATACTATTCTTCCGCGTTGACATTTCTATTTCCAGGTCAATAGATTAATGATAAAGAAAAAAAAACAGCAAAGAACGAGTAAGAGAGAGAGAGAGAGAACATACCACATGTATCAGTTGGTATTGAACAGGTTATGAAGAGAAGATTTAGAGAAACGTAACTGTCAATGATGAAGATTAAGAGACAAGAACTGGGTTGACTGACTTACTGATATGATCAACTTTTTATGTCAGAGAAGCTGCAAAGTTGATGTAAGCATGGGACAATGGATTCAGTCACGGCGTATTTTGACCAATCTACAATTACAGAGCCTTGCATGTTCACTCATTTTCAAAGTGTAACGAAGGGTTCTACTGTCGCTTACTTGCAAATGTAGAACTTGACAAGAGCCGATTTGCCGATACCGTGCAACATGAATCCGGCAAATACCCGATCCTTTGCCTTGTTCTGTTCAAGTACTCGAGCCAGTTGGGCGATACCCAGGCCATTGAAGTCTAGGTTATCGTACTCGTAATGGAAGTTGCTGCGGTAGTCGAACACCTAAAACAAAAAAAACCAGAATAGTAGTTATTACGTTTACCATCTTGTGTTCTGTCACAAACCACGAAGATCTAATACCTGAGAAAAGCTGTGAATAGTAATAATGGAACACAGTAGGCCTCAGTGGCTATCGTTATGTCCACTGAAAGGAATGACGGAGGGGGCGGGCAGAGAGAGAGAGAGAGAGAGAGAGAGAGAGAGAGAGAGAGAGAGAGAAAGAGAGAGAGAGAGAGAGAGAGAGAGAGAAAGAGAAAGACAGACAGACAGACAGACATACAAACAGAGAGCGAGACAGACAGACAGACATACAAACAGAGAGCGAGAGAGAGAGAGAGACAGACAGACAGACATACAAACAGAGAGAGAGAAAGAAAGAAACCCTTACCTGGAATGGCACTGAGTGTTCACGGGTCACGGGGTCAGGGTTGATGTCCGAGGTCAAGCTGAAAGGTGACAGAGGTTTGCGCAGTTGACCAATGGCGCAGTTGGCGCTGTTGTAAGGTTTACCGCGGTATTTTTGTAGGCCCTGAGGACAAAAGGACAGACATTGACACCTGTTAGTGATGGTCAATCAAGGTCTAATTCTAAACTTATAATTTTCACCGTCGTATGAAAGTGACCATTGAAAGCCTGCAGATGCTGACTTAAAGATTGAACAGTAAATACAAGTTAAATGAAGTCCAAGCAATATTACATTCTCTCATAGTGTAAAAGTTGCAATACTTGGCCAATTGACAGAAGAGTCGGTTTTAGGACATGTTGAAGCCTGAACCTACATAAAGCCTGTCAACACCTTGTCTGATTCGTCTTAACAAAGACTAAAGGTTGTGTAACAACAGAAATTGCACTGTAGTGCAAAGATGCATATAAATATTTTGTGATGTGTTGTGGAGAACGTCTGGTTTTCCTAAATTAACCAAACAACAACAACAACAACAACAACAACAACAACAACAACAACAACACGAAAACAAAAACAAACTTAGAAAACAAATTCAAAATAGCTATTTTTAGGCTATTTGGTTCAGTGAATTCAATGGGAAGACCATTGGTCACCGGGTGGCATATTCTAGACTGGAACCCCGGGTAAGAACGAGTTAACAAGAAAAAGTCATTTGCGAATTTGTCCCTGTTAGTGTCGCAGTGTTTATTTGGCCTGACCTGCCAAATGGCCCAGATCCTGTCTGTGTTGGAGTGATGCAGATAGAACAATGGGTCGAAGGCCGTGTACATCAGTGAGGCCATAGAGTAAGGCTGACTGCCACCAACCAGGGCGTGGATGAAGTTGTGGGCGATCTCGAACTGAATCTCAAAGTCACAGAAATTGTTCTGTTCTAGGGCCAGCAGAACCTGTCAAAGTAAGAACGGACATTTAAACAGCTGTGGTCTCAGAGTCGGGAGGGGGGAGGGGGGAGGGGGGAACAAGCTCTGTGTTTGGAGTAGAGAGGTATTTAATCTAAAATCACATCATATTTGAAATCTCCATGTAAGTTTCGTAAGCCCTGGTAATGTTCCATCGTGTCCGATGACTTGGAGGAATACAGTCATTACATTTGAATAATTCAAACACAAAATTAAAGTTTAACTAAATGCACAAATTCTACAGTCAAACGGCTTAAGGCAATTTTCTGTTTATTAATATTATTATGCTCGTGCCTATATCAATGTGAGAATTTTATTATAACAACAGCTGTGGTTTACGTAATTATGTGATTGACCCTGTACAGGCCCAGTTCTGACCTGTCTAGCAATGTCTGTGTACTCTCCAAACGCAGGTTGTTGGTACAGGTCTTGTCTCACTGATCTGACTGTGTTCTCATTGACGTCATCAATGTGAGCGCTGGGGAGAAACAACAACACAGCTCACATCTCATCCAGAGTGATTCATCTGACCAGACTTATTTCCAGAGACTTTGTCTAAGCACAAGGAAACTTATTTGCGGAGAGTTTCTCAGCATGTTTTTCATCGATACAACACTCTTATTTCGATCCCACTCTAGTTTGCTGTCTTAGGTAAATATACCACAAGTTCATCCATCCATTGTTTATGTATCAAATTGTACAGCCTGTGATAATTCAAAGGTTCTCATAGTATACATAGCACTAACACAATCAACTTACTCAGGAAGCCCGGAAACTGTCAACATTCTTCTGTGGTATTGACAATTACTATGTTGTATATTGTTTCAACTATTACATATGAAAGTTATTTACAGCAAACATGAATATATTGTCTTTTACGCCTTGTGACTGGGGTAAACAAAATTATATGGTCTGTTTTTGAACACGAACATTGTGTGTTTTCCAGGCATTGGAATATTTGCGGAATCAGTTTCGTTTTGAAATATTCCCAGTCCTACTTCCGCCAGTCGCCAATGTAGATTTAATCAAACGTAAACTATTAGCTTCGCCCACTGCGCCAGACCACACCCACCTGTAGAAAGGATTGACAGTCTCCGAACCACTGCTAGGGTCAGTATATTTCTCTGAGTTGACCAGGCTGGGCAGATCTGCCATGGGGAGAGTCCAGTCCCAGTAGGGCAGAGCACCATGGTAACCATGGCTACGGAGAGCGTTCTCAGCTTGAACCACGTGCAGTCTGTGGATGTAACCAAACAATATAGCTGGTGACAGGTGCCAAGTCAACGAATCATATAAATTATTTGAACTATTATTCACGTTCCTAGCGAGATGCAAGTTTCAGTAGTTCTGACTGATAGAAACTGATAAAGATATTCCCTTCTTATTTAAATTTTGATAGAGGCGAAACGTTACTTTTAACTTACTGTTCACTTTGACCTGATGCCATTTCAAGAAAACATATCAAGCAGTCAGTTATATAATTTCTCTGCCTTTTTGCTTTTTTTTTTATTATTGCCGCTGATGTGGTATCGCACCTATAGTAACATAACAAGTGAACATGAAGTTTCATAGTTCGTTTCATAATCGATAAGAGTACCCAGCAAAACCTGCAGGTCACATGCACATTTTAATCCTGGACAGTTGAATTGGATTACCTGTGCCAGTGAGGGAAGGTGGGCATGCCATGTCTACAACAGGACACTTTGTTCTCAGCCTCAGGAGATGGACACCATCTGGGAGTGCCATGGAAGCGACCAAGGTCCTGGAATCCGCCGGCTGATTTGTCTTCCTGCAGGTTAGCCAAAGCGCGTCTGAGGTCCAGTGTCTCTTCAGCGGTCATCTGGTCAACGTTCTTCCTGACGTGTACTCTGACCTTGCTGGGCTCCTCGGGGCCTGTGCGGGGAAAGTAGGTCAAACGAGGTCTGCTACATTTGCCAAAGGAGCGAATGTGTTTTTGGTTTGTCTGTGTCTTGATAGCCAATTCAAATATCTTAACATTGCTTGAAAGTTATCACCTACTTAGCTCAGTATGATTCAAGACGACAGATTAAGAAAACTGCCAATTGTTGAATATCACAATTTGACTAGCAATACGTCGTCTGAGCTTGTATGATTCAGCAATGCCAACTTGTAAATCATAGACGGACAAGGAGAAACATAAAGACCAATAGAGCTCAGTGGAGAGAGAGAGAGAGAGAGAGAGAGAGAGAGAGAGAGAGAGAGAGAGAGAGAGAGAGAGAGAGAGAGAGAGAGAGACAGACAGACAGACAGACAGAGACAGAGAGATAAAGAGAGAGAGAGAGAGACAGACAGACAGACAGACAGAGACAGAGAGACAAAGAGAGAGAGAGAGACAAAGAGAGAGAGAGACAGAGAGACAAAGAGAGAGAGACAGACAGACAGACAGACAGACAGACAGAGACAGAGACAGAGAGAGAGAAAGAGACAAAGAGAGAGAGAGAGACAGACAGATAGAGACAGAGACAGAGAGAGAGAGAGACAGAGAGAGACAGACAGACAGACAGACAGAGACAGAGAGAGAGAGAGAGAGAGAGAGAGAGAGAGAGAGAATGACTCACGTTCCTGGGCCTTGTAAATGATGTTGATACGCGGGAACTGACTGACGTCAATGACAGTTCCGTCAAACTCGTGCATCTCGATGGTGACGTCAAAAGGTTGTGACCAATGGACACCGAGCTCTTCCATGGCCTTGGTGATGTCATGTCTGCAGTAGAGTAAGGCAGAGGGGGAGGGGGGAGATGAGTAGAGGTGATTGACATGACCAACAGCCAAGAAAACCCCCCATACACACCCAGGAACTAATCATAGTCATTTTATGTATTTCATATAGACGATCTCTCATTACAGAAACGGTTTCAAACACTAAAGCAACAGAGTTTTCGTGCATGCACACCTCCGCCTCCCTTCTCTCTCCGTCAGCGTGTCTTACCAAAGCCCACAAAAACCCTCGTATTTTGATATCACTGACACGCCTAATTCCTCAGAACTTGACTGTTGTCAGATCAGCACCAGATCTCCTTGTATTGTGTATGTGGTTTTAAACATTCATTAAAACCTTGAGCAATCACAGATCAAGTTAACTAGAGGTAAATGAATGATGATGATGATGATGATGATGATGAGTCCCTTAACCACTCCCGGGGTCGTGGAGGCGATGCATTGCTGAACGCTGCACCAGCTGTCTCCAATTTTGACGGTCATGGGCAAGGTTTAAGGGCTTGGGTCGTGGCAAAGCTCTTCCCTGTCCACTCGGCAATGTTGTCGGTCCATTGAAAATGAATACAATACAGAAAACTGATTGCATGAATTTGCGGCCTTCTATCCTCATCAGAAACCATTGATCTCGGTTACTGAAATTTTCAACTCTAGCTACAATCACGGTGTCGTTGACAATTCAGTTTAAAAAGAGTCAAGTGACACAGGTTGAACTGACCTGTACATGCGGTCAAATGCCCATGGCATCTCACTTGGTGCACCCAACAGAGCGAATCTTCCAGCACTGTATTTCTCATCACCGCCGGGCCTTGACAGGTAGATGGTAGCCAGACCTGGGCAGAGACAGACAGGTAAACATGACCTCAGCTCATGCTCATCACACAACACAGTACAGGCCAGGAGAAGTCAAACGATAAGGTACTCGTGCCCATAACGGACTTGAGAATGCCAGAAAAAAGAGACAGAGAAAGAAGAGAAAGAGAGAGACAGACAGAGAAAGAGAGTGACACATTGACAGAGACAGACAGACAGAGAGAGAAAGAAAGAGAAGACAGACGGAGAGAGACAGACAGACGGACAGACACACAGAAACAGACAGACAGAAAGAGAGAAAAAGACAAAGAGAGAGAAAGAAAGAGAGAGAGAGAGAGAGAGAGAGAGAGAGAGAGAGAGAGAGAGAGAGAGAGAGAGAGAGAGAGAGAGAGACTGATAGAGCGAGAAAGATGGGTATTTTGCAAAGCCGTAGGTTTTCTATGGAGTAAACACAAAACTGCTCACAATGACCTGAACTGCGAACAAGATTTTGTACTGCTAGCTCTGGATGACAAATATAAATCTCGCAGATCGGCGGGCACAATTTGTGAGATCTAAACTTGAACTATGCTGGCATCGGTAAATAAACAACCCAATAACCTACCTGATTTCTTGATTCCGTGCAGTTGAACACCAACAAATGTTCTTGACTTGGCTCGGAGATTCGTGTTGATGTAATCGTCCAACTCAGGAATGCTCATGCCTCCAAACTCCAGACTGTCATAGGCGTATCCCAGCTCCTCTTCATAGTCGTAGATGTTGGTAGCCGTGGAGTGGGAGTAAGTCTTCTCATCGTTGTTGTAGGGGGAGTGGAAGGCAAATGGCTTGAGCGGAGTGTACACGTAGGACTGGGCACAATGGGCTTTGTATGGCTTGTGTCTGGGGACATAGCAACACGAGAAATTTAACTCCAAGACATAATAAAAGACATGATTAGAATTGGCGTCAATACTGCCATTATGATCTTGTATGGATACAAACTGAAAGCACTAGATTTTCACGCGTTAAGTACAATAATTATAGTTATTATGCCCATTTCAGTAGCAGCCAGTACAATTAGCCGCCATACTGTTTACTGGGAATATATAGCACGTAGGTTGGAAGCACTGTGAATTTACACTGTTTGTGATAAACATATTATTAATAATTAATATCTGTCTGGACTGGTGCTGGGCAATTTTTACCAAGAGTTGAAATGTGGAGTCATTATGCAATTCTTACTACGAATAAGGCTGGGGAACATCAACACTAGTGAAGTGAACTTACAACCAAGTCATAGAATGCCAAAATGTTGATCACGGACATTTCATTTCAAGCTAGAAAACACTGATTGGGATGGTAACAGAGAGGATGAGACATGTCAATGATGATGACAAATTTAATGATGATGATGATGATGATGATGATGATGATGACTGTAGTACCTGTATTGCTGTAGAGCTGTCCAGATGGCCCACAGCCTGTCAATGTTGCTGTGGTGCAGGTAAAAGATGGGATCAAAGGCGCTGTAGGACAGAGATGACAAGCCATAGGGCGTGTTACCTCCCACCAGGGCGTGGATCAGGTTGTGAGCGATCTCAAACTGGACCTGGAAAGTGGATGGGGGAGGAGTGAGAGATCAACATTAGAGCTGACGACAAAGATTCTCGAAATACAGAATCATTAAAAAACAACAACACAAAAGAACTAATTCTCTGAAATTGAAATAGGAACATCATCCAAACCAGGATCGAACAAAAGTTTGCTTGTTGGCCATGTGATCAGGATTGATCATTGTCTCAACAATTTAGATCTCTCGTTTTTTTGATGTGAAGGATCGAGAGTAACCGGGGTGAATGCCCTAGAAATTTCGGTCGCAGGAAGGGGAGACAACGGGTGGAAAAATAAACACAATAGGTCTGAAAGTTACCTTTAGTTTCTATAACAATGTCGGAATAGCAAAAATCTACGAAATATTGACGGAGATTTATAGACTGTTTTCAGTGCAAAGGAAGACCAAAATGTCAAACTTTAAATGAGTGAATGCGTCCACTCTCTCACGGAGCAATTGTGGTATATATTTTGATATGGGTTTAAGATAAAGCAATTTCTTTCGACAAGATATCACTGTGCGAAAGTGCCAGGCTATAAGGTCTTGTGTAAAGCTTTCAAGCCAAGACCCTCGGCACTATTGTACAATGGTCAGTGACCACAATGCTTATGTAACTCATGAAAGTCATATTATGTAAGCGACATCTACTTTTGAAACTTTAAGATTAATGACAGGATCCTTAAATTTTTTCCGGAAGTGGAGGTATGGACAAGACATGATAAGTCCAGTGGATATATTGATGTGGATCAGTTCACCTCAAAATCACAAAAGTCGTCTTGTTCCAGGGCCAACAGGAAAGCATCAAACAGTTCCGTGTGATCTCCCCACTCAGGGCTTTGTGTCAGGCCGTCCAGGACGTCACGGCTGGTGTGGGCATCCTGACCCATGAAGGCCACGGGGGCATGGTGGAATGGATTGTGACGCTCTTCATTGCTGGAGATACAAAACAGAGGTATATAAAAACTGTTTTCGTCATGGCCACATGGAAGTATGATCAGTGCCACACAAAGACGCCACTGTAATCGAACGGACTTAAGTTTCGGAGAGAAGGAACCAAAAAACCTTATACTATCTTCAGTAATTTCTAAATTTTGGACCATTTCAAGAAACTCTGCTACGTCATCCGTAGACGTCAAATCCAATTTTTACGCTACAGAATTTTCAGCATCAAAGTCTAACTTTATCAGCTTTTGAGTTGTGACATACAAATATCTAGTTTAACGATATGTGGGCAATGAGGAGAAAAGGTCTGGAAAGTTCTGACATACGTGTGTGGGTCAGTGTAATCTTCTTCAGCTGCCAGTGCTGGGATGGTACTGTGGGGTTTGGTGTAGTCCCAGTATGGAATGCCGATGTGTGAGCCACGTCGGCGCAACGCGTCCTCCACCTGGTCAATGAATACATGAAAGACAGTCAATAGAACTTGTGTGTATGAACTACCACCGCCGTGGAGCAGTCATAACATAACATAAGATGACAGGCATAACTGGGTATAAGATTTACTTGTGAAAGGTACCAACTGAAGTAAAGAAATCGACATTATCAAATTGATTACTGTTCTAATGGCATTCCCAAAACCGTGCTGACGAATATTACGTGACATTTAGCTCAGAATTTCTAACGACAGGAGAAATACATGACGGAATCGGGAGACGCTTTGAAACACATATTATGTGTATGGGGTACGATATAGGGTTTGTACATAAAAGTAGAGGGAGGTGTGAATATCTCTAGCAGCGATTTTGTGACATCGTCAGTTTCACAGTCAGTGAAACACAAAGGCATTTTTGACGTCAGCGATGAGTCACGATTATGACCTATGTCATTTAGAAATGCTGGCGTCCTATGTGTTGTAAACATTGTGTGATGTGAGTTGTGTTCAGCGCCACAGGCAGCAGGATTTCAGCTCCACTGTCTTTTCAAATTTTTAGAAGGATTTTATATTTATTAGACTTTGAAGTTTGCACCAAAGAGTTCCTCTTGTTTCAGTGATTCTGAGGATCTAATTTATTTCAAGATGTTTCAACATGAAGTGATTTTATTCTATGTTTTATCTTATCTTGTGGCCATTTTTAGGCTTCACTGTGCTGATTTTAACACCAACACTCAGCATAACAACATGAGTGACCCAGTTACTGACAGTAGAGAGTCAGACTATTGTGAACACACTAGTGTAAATATGACCAGCTTTGTTTACACAAGAGAACAATTGCTCTAGTGTAGAAATAACAACAACATCAACAAACTGCCCAAGCAGGTTTTCCAACTACTGAAAAATCTACACATCTGTAAACAGAAACACAGAAAGAGGGGAGCAAGAGGTGGGACCAGAAGAAGAATAAAATCTGTACTGAGTGAGAGAAAAATAAACAATACAGTTAAAGGCTTCCATCAAAGTGGAATAAATAAAAACAACTTGATTCCAATTGACACGAGAAACAAATTTAGAGATGTGACCTGTGGAAAAAACATTCGTATTGGGTATACTAATGCACAGTCAACATGTAATAAGACAACAGACTTGTGTGGCATCATTGGTGACTATGACATTGACATCATGATTATCACAGAAACCTGGATCCATGAACACGGTCATGAGCATGTAATTTCTAAACTCACTCCACCGAGTTATTCTTATAAATCATTTCCTAGAAAGAAAAAAAATGGAGGTGGCATTGGTATTGTCTACAAAAATACTCTCTCTTCTTGAACTTTGGTGAGAATCCTGATACTGTTACTTCATTTGAGTCTGCGATTATGACTTTGTCATTACCTCACAAGAAAATAAAATTTGTCCTGCTATATAGACCACCACCTGACAAGAAAAACAATCTCAAAACATCAGATTTTTTGACACAATTTGAAGAAATTTTGATTTTAAACAACATCGAAAAGCAGGAACTTGTCTTCATGGGTGATTTTAACTTGCATTACGACTCCAAAACATCTGCTGATGTAAATTTTATGAAACGTTTATTTCATGAACATGAAATGACACAACATGTTGAATCCAGCACACACAAATTTGGCCATATTCTTGATTGGATTGTTACTTCGTCCAAATTTACTTTTGCATCAGCGGTGGTAAATACCAACAAACTAATATCTGACCACCATTTTCTATATTTCGACATTCCTTACAAGAAACCCTTGCCAAAGAAAAAGAATGTAAAATGCAGAGACGTGAAGAAAATTAACTTAGACAATTTCAAATTAGATTTGAGAACAACGTTGGCTGACTCAGAAGACATCAATGCTGAAGTTCTGACAGAAAAAATCCAAAGCGTCTTAAACAGTCATGCTCCGGAAACATCAAGGACTGTGACCGACAGGACACCATCACCATGGTTCACGTTGGAAACAAAAGCAGCAAAACAGGCCAGGCGACGAGCAGAAAGGAAATGGAAGAAAACAAAGTTACAAATTGACAAAGAAATATACATTCACCATAAGAAACTTGTGAATGACACCATTCGAAAAGCTAAATGTGACTATTACAACTCAAGGTTTTGTGAAATTCAAAATTCAAAACAATTTTTCAATTTGTCCAATGATTTGTTGGGCAAACAGAAAAGGATCAACCTGCCAACTTCAATAGAAAAGGAACATCTGCCTAATGCATTTGGGGACTTCTTCATGGACAAAATAGAAAAAATTAGAGACAATTTAAGTAGTTGTGATATAACTAGTGAAAATTCTGTATTTGTAGGGAATAATCTTTCTTGTTTCAGTGAAGTTACCAGTGATGAAATCAATGACATAATTTGTTCTGCTGCTACTAAGCAATGTGAACTAGATCCCATGCCCACAGACTTGTTAAAAAAATGCTTACCTGATCTTTTACCATCCATCACAAAAATTATTAACACTTCTTTATGTACAGGTGCTGTGCCAGAGACCTATAAAGTTGCACTCGTTAAACCTTTGCTTAAGAAAGTTAATCTTGACTCTGAAAACTTGAAAAACTATAGACCAGTATCTAATCTTCAATTTTTATCAAAGATTTTAGAGAAAGTAATTTTAAAACAACTACTTGGTCATCTAAACAATAACGCTCTCTGTGAATCATTCCAGTCAGCATATCGTGCAAATTGTAGCACTGAAACTGCTTTATTGAGGATTGTTAATGATTTGTTTGGATTACTGGACAAGGGCTTGGTTTCGTGTTTAAACATTCTTGATCTATCAGCTGCCTTCGACACTATAGATCATGAAATTATTCTTTGCAGATTAGAAGCAACCTATGGGATCTCTGGTATAGCTCTGAAATGGTTCAGGTCCTATCTATGTGACCGAAAACAAATTGTTGTAACAGATAACATAAAATCAAAAGAATACATACTGCCATAATTATGGTGTTCCACAAGGCTCAGTTTTAGGTCCCACTCTCTTTATTATGTGCATTGGGCCCCTGTCTAATATTTTTAAAGATCATGGTTTTTATTACCATCAGTATGCTGATGATGTCCAACTATATCACCCTGGTACGACTTTAGGTCATGTTGACAATGTTATAAAAGATAGTGAAAAGTGTATTATGGACACAAAAGAATGGATGAACCAAAACAAACTAAAGCTAAATGAAGACAAAACAGAAGTTATGATTATTGGAAAGAAAAGACAAATTACTGCAATTAAAAATGTAAAATTAAATTTTGGTGAAAGCACTGTAGCAAACGTGAATAAAGTTAAAAACTTAGGCACAATTTTAGAATCAGATCTCAGCATGGAAAATCAAATAAGTTCATTATGTCGATCATTAATGTTTCAATTAAAAAACATCAGCTCTATTCGTCCATTCATATCCCAAGAGGCAACTCGAATACTTATCACTTCACTTATGTTTTCAAAGCTTGATTATTGTAACTCTCTGGGTTTGGAATTCCGAGCAACAAAATCAAACGCCTTCAGATAATTCAGAATAATGCAGCTAGACTGATTTTTAGAAAATCAAAAAGAGAATCTGCCTCAAGCCTTATGGACCAACTTCACTGGCTTACTGTTGAAAACAGAATAAAATTTAAAGCTGCAGTTTTGGTTTACAAATGTCTTGAAGGTTCAGCTCCCTCCTATCTTTCGGAACTTTTGAAAAAACATGAGTCTGATAGATTTTTAAGATCTACTACAGAAAACAAACTGGTTGTTCCCAGGTGTAAAACATCAAATTATGGAGATAGAGCTTTTAGTTGTTTTGGTCCCTGTGTGTGGAATTCTTTACCACAAGAGGTTCGAAATTCTGCCTCTCTAAACATATTTAAAAACAGGTTAAAAACATTTCTTTTTAAAAACTGAATTTTGTAGCTTGCTATGGATGTATAAAACTAGTTTGTCTGTGTGTGTGTAAGTTTATTTGAATGTGGTTTTATGATTTTTTACTGTGTACAGCGCCTAGAGCTTTTAATGTTTTAGTCCTGGCTCTATATAAATGTATATATTATTATTATTATTATTATCCTGTGACTGTGACCAGAGCCTTATCAGGACATTAGTTACATACTAGTAGTCATCTTGTGGATGTGGACAGTGCTTTTTATGTGGAGTAAGGACATATTTGTGAAAACTAGTTTGTCTGTGTGTGTGTAAGTTTATTTGAATGTGCTTTTATGATTTTTTACTGTGTACAGCGCCTAGAGCTTTTAATGTTTTAGTCCTGGCGCTATATAAATGTATATATTATTATTATTATTACCTAAACTGTAGCTGTGTCATTTAGACATGGTGGCGTCCTATGTACCTAAACTGTGTAGCCGTGTCATGCATGTGAAGTGGGCCGTTTGTTTGATCTCACCTGTACAACCAGAAGTCTGTGCCAGTGAGGGAAGGTCGGCATGCCGTGGATACAGCAGGCAAACCTGTTCTTGGCGCTGGGGTTGGGACATTTACCGGGATCACCGTGGAACTCAGCGATAGCTTGGTAACCGTCCACACTCTGGTCGCTCTGCTCATGGAATAAAAACACACCAAAACAATTGAAGGACAAACGTTCGTACGTCACAAGACTTTGAGCTCTCATTCTTTTTTTTTAAAGATTGTGCAAGATTTTCTTTGTGGTTCCTGTAGGAATAGAGTTAGGGCTTAGAGATTGACTGGACGCTTCCCCAGTTAACTTGACCGCTCGTTTTTGAGGAGACAAATGACATCTGTTTGCGGCAAGAAAGAAAGGTTTAGTTCTCAGTGTGAATCTTCCGTAGTCTCAGCTCGCCACGTCCTTGATTTGCTACCGGAAATCTGTCATCCAATTTTTTCAGTATTAATCCAACATTTTGTTATATTCTGTGGTGGAAGAAGGTAGATTGTATGGCTGGATGTGAATGTCTGGCCTTAACACCACTGAAACTGTCGATGTGCTTTGTTCCTCCCCACCTTCCCCCCTTTTCAACTGTCAGAAACATTAAAATTCATCACAGCATTTCATCCATATTTAATCTAAAATAGACAGAAACTTGTTTTAGGGAAATGTTTGCATGACGTAACACACCTGGAATTTCTCCATTGCCTCTCTCAGTTCTAGAACCTCCTCTCTGGTCAGTCTGTCCACATTCTTACGTACAGCCAAACCCTCGTGATGCGCATGTTCGTGATTGGGTTCGTTGTGAGCAATGGGCGCTGTGGAAAGATACAAACATGGGGAGGGAAAGCAGGGCGTAGAGCAGTGCCAGTGGAACAAAGGCGGTTGTTGTCTAAATATACATCTGTCTGATTCCCAAACCTAGCGATATGACATTCCAATAGAAGCAGACTAAAGCTGAGATCACTGGATGGTGTTAAAAGACATTCAGTACACTGCAGTTGTGCATTCTTCACAGCAACTGTCTGAATGCTTCGGAAAAGGAAGACGAATACAGAGAAAAAGAAATGGGAAGAGAGAGAGAGAGAGAGAGAGAGAGAGAGAGAGAGAGAGAGAGAGAGAGAGAGAGAGAGAGAGAGAGAGAGCGAGAGCGAGAGAGAGAACACAAAAAGAAAAAGAAGAAATGTGTGAAAAAAAAACTCCCCAACTGGCAAACAGTTTACACGAGGTAAACCAAATGATTCTGTGGAGCAATAAAACCACTCACGGTCCACTTTCCCGGCTGCAGGTCTGAAGGACACATAAGGTGCTGGGATCATGTCAGAGGGAAGTTGAGTACCATTGACACTGTAGAGGTCAGCATGGACTTCGTAGTGACCGTCCAAGGGAACACTCAATCTGAGAACTGTCTTGGTGATGTCAAAGTAGTAAGGTCTGGAGAAGCTCCAAGGCATCTCTAGAGGTCCGCCCAGGATGAAGAAATCACCGGCAGGTTCGCAATAGCTGTCACTGACGTCATCAGCAGGGAGACACACCTGGACAGATAAGGAACGTGTAGAAATGGTTAGTGATAGGGAAGGGGGTGGAGAAGACATCAAAATAGCACGTCGTCATACGTTTCCTTTTTCAGAACCTTTCTTGATATTCTGTGAAGGCATTATGTTGTATCGTGTTATATTAAGGTAGATTTGATTGCTCTATAAATAAAACATTTGCCACTATGCCTAACTTTTGACGTTAAGACTGCAAAGTCCTCCATTACCACCATATTGGTTATATGCGAAATGTTATCACGAATGACATGTTGAGCTGCCGATTGTCTAACACGTCCAGTTACGTTTGAATTATTATGGTCCTTCGCCAACAATATAAAACAAGAAGGTTCCGACATGGGACAATCAAACAATTATTTTCAGCCATCTCTGAATTCACTTGTTGAGTGATTCATTATCAGTAAATCATTGTTTTTATTGTTATAAACATGATTATTATTTTCGTCCCACAATGAGACCTCATGGTATATCTGACACCTCACTGCAACTTTATGCGCAGAAGCAATCTAAGATAATATTATTATGCCATAGATGAATAATTTTGAAGGTTATGGGGAGCCGCCCCTGATTACCTGGACTCTGACGTTAGCAGACACGCCGATGCCATAAAGACGGAAGGCAGCGAAGGCGCGGTCATGAGATGCACGTTCCTTCAGCAACATCTTGATGTCATCTATACTCTTGTCGTTCAGAGTCAAATTGTCGTATCTATAACACATAGAAATAAAAGCCAAATTTGGACAGTTAGGAAGTGGGAGGCCAAAGATGAGGATTCATTTAGTTATTCATTACTTTTGATTGTCCCAATAATTATGGGCAGTATTACATGATGGAGATAGCTAAGCTCCATACCGACGTTCTGAGACATCCTAAATGATGTTCCGTCTCACATTCAAATATTGATCTTTTAAGCCGTGTTGTCATTTGTACGGAAAGGGAAAGGGCAACGGAAACATAAAAACTCCAGCAAGTAGTGTCATGTACGGCATTTCCCCGACACACAAAAACATTCTTTCTATTTCAGATCTCGAAGGGTTTCCGTTTCCGTACACATTAAAACCCAACGTAAGTTGCTCTGTCACCTGTCACTGCCAGTCTCAATTTCAGAGATGTATGGTGTTCTGAACACAATGAGATGCTATCTATTTACGTGTTAAAGCAGTAAAGCCCGTAGCTGAAATGATAATATGCCGTTTGGTATTCAAAAACTACTGAAAAGTTGCTCCGACTCACGTCTCACCTCGACACTAGTTAAGACATGCATGGTGTTTGAAACACAGAGAGGCTTAGCTTATTTATACTTTAATGTGCAGTAAAGCCTTTGTATATAGCGGTGAGTACAGGGCGTGAGCAAAAGATTAATCATGCAGACAAAATGTAGAGAGGAATATTAGTTTTGTTCTTACTTGTATCCGAAGAGACTGTGCTCAGTGGTCTCGTATGGTGTAGAGTGGATCCTGGTAGCAGGGAATGGGTTCGAGTCGCTGTTGAATGGCTCCAGTGGGATTTTGAACCCTCCGATGTCACACAATTCACATTCACCTGTACATCCGGGACCTGTAGGGAGAGGGGAGGGGGTGGGATAACCAACAGATAAACAGCTTGGAGAGTATTTGGATATATACACGCCAAAGATGGAGAGTAATAGAGATTTGGATTTTTCGCGTGATGGATGCAAAAAATTTACACCTTTCAAAATCAGGACAATAGATCACAGTAAAGTTGGGCGAAAAGGAATGGGCTCTGATAAAAGTCTCACCAACGATGTCAAACAGCGGTCGATCGTATGGGTCCGTGGTTGTCTAGGAATGCCTACAGTAGTTTTGATGAGAAGCAGGTTTCCCAGTACTTCCCATTTTATTTTAGCTAAAACTGAACTATTCAGTATGAAAGCTCCATGTATGCTGAGGGCGATGACCATCAGCTAAGAAACAATACCCTGCCTATCTTTCCTAGACAAAGAGGGCGTAAAGAAAAGATGGTGTAAGCAGATGCAAAATTCGATAATTGAAAAACACAAAAACTTGTATGTTTGTAATGCATGTGCCAAACACCGCCGTTGACAAAATTTCAAGAGATTCATTGTTCTATTCCCTTTGGCATGACGTAAAATATAATTTGAATCCTCATGGTTTTAACACTATAACTCCCTGGCCAGCCTGTCTAACCGCTAGACCACACTGCGAGTACATCATCTGACAATCGTCCACCTACCTGGTGTGTAGCCTCTGGACCTCTGTATGAGCTCGTAGATGGAATAGATCCTGTCGACGTTGGAGTGGTGGAGGAAGAAGATGGGGTCGTACGAGGTGTACTCCAGGTGAGACATCGAGTATTTGTTCCGTCCTCCCACCAGGAAGTGGATGGTGTTGTGAGCCACTTCAAACTGGACTTCAAATTGACAGTAGTTGGGGTATTCCAGGGCGTTTAGAACCTGCTCGTACAGGTCAGTGTGTCCTCCAGGAGCAACCTGAGAGCGCGCGGGAAGGGGGGGGGGATGAAAGGAGACGTAGGGTAGAAATGAGTCGTAAGTTATCCTTGTGGGAGTGCTATCTGAACAATCACACAAACCGAATAAATAAATAAATAAATAAATAAATAAATAAATGATAAAAAGACAGGCAGACAAATTGAGAGGCAGAAGGACGTACAGAAGGGTAGGTACACAGACAGACAAAAAGAAAAAACAATGAAATAAAGGATGAATGAACCAATTAACATTTTTCAAACGTTTTCAAACATATATCGACGAGGGTGGCTAAAGTGATAAAACGAGTTGTTATAATTATGGACAGCTGACCTTCTGGAAGAGTCTGTCGTCAAGGGCCCTGGCCGTGTGGTGTATCTGACCGCCCACGTTAATGTCACCCTGGTACCAGACGTTGCGCTTGGCTTTACCACCATCACTGTCTATGAAGACCTTGTGACTGACCAGCTCAGGCAGGTGGCTCAAGGGACGGGTCCAGTCCCAGTACGGGATACCGATGTTCAGACCTGGCAAAAGATATGAGAAATGGTCACCTTGACACCAACACCGACATTATATTTTTTTTAAAGACTCAGTGAATAATCAGATACATACTGCGACCTGTACCAGCACAAAGAACTCTCAGTCAGACACACTCACCGCCAAGTAACAATACTGTATGATATATCCCTGGCGCCTCAAGACAATGATGGTCCATTACATGAAAGAACTATTTTTATAAGCCAAGCCAGGATTCAATAATTGTTTAGATGTATGCTAATTCATCACGTCAACATACTAAGAATTGCCCCAACCATTTTATAAATGTGGCATTTTGGTAGAAGATGTGATTTATTTCCTCCACTTCAATTCAATATAATAATTATGTGATTGGTCACTACTAGACCAGATCAGATGTTCTCAAGGATAAAGGACATTGTCCACCTATCTGACCCTACCATTATCACTTTACAGAGATCACGGGACAGCTTAGAATGTTGTTGTTATCCATCGAATTTTCTGATCCAACACAAAGAATTGTGGGTTCCAGCACTAATACTACTACCTTTACCCGCCGGACAGTTAAGTAGGGAGTTTATATAAATCTGTGACGGTGCATAACGTATAATGTGTTACTGTGAGTGTTGATACATCTACTTAAAAAGATCTCGCTGGCTACCATGTAGGTATGTGTTTATTTCACTGCTGGGTCTCTTATTCTGAAAATTGTTCATAATTACTACACCTGGTGTAATTATTGTTTGTACATATTACTATAGTTGAGCTATATTGGATGACATTCGTATGTTTATTACGACAAGAGGTTTTTCAGGTCTTTGTCTACGGATGATCGCTGCCCTTGGCATTTGCACCAGAAAACCATCACAAGAGGTTTGAAAACGCTGAATGCGTGTACTAATCTAATCTCCCCACCTTTCTCCTTCAAGGCCTGTTCCATCTGTACCGTGAAGAGCCGATGCCACTGGGGGAAGGTGGGCATGCCGTGGATGCAGCAAGCGACGTCATGGTCGCCGTGTTTACACTGGGCAGGGTAGCCGTGGTAGGCGGCAATGGCAGCGTAACCTTTGGCTGAACTGTCCTTGTTCACCTCACGTAAAGCTTTTTGCAAGTTGAGAACGTCCGCAGATTTCAGGGTATCCACATTCTTTCTCACAAGGAAAGCTTGGCTCATGCTCAACTGAAGGGGGGCAAACAGAAAAAAACAAAACAAAAACATGTAATTAATTACAATATAAGGTCAACTCGACCCTGAATCTCGATAGTGCGAGTGCGCCATGAACGTACACAATATGTCCTAAATACGACAATGCGGTGGGCCGTGAATACGCTTATACACTGGACGTCCGAAATACGATAGTGAAAGCAAAGATACTAGAAACGATAAGATGAGACACTGTCTTTTTCGCACCATTAAAAAAAAAACTGATCGAGGTCGGGGCCCATGGCGCATAGTATGAAAAGAATGCTTGACATAATGGTAAATTTATGATGCAGAATTGTGACAGTGTTAAAGAGAAAAAAAAAAGAAATTGTAGCCAGAGTTTTCCCATAGCAATTAAGGTTATAATTCCACAACAAATGACATCATTCAAGGCCTATAGTGAAACCTAAACAGTGAACAAAATTCAATATTTTCCCTATTTGGCTTTGTAAAATACTGCACGTTTCATGACTTTGGCGCGTTTGCTGCTAGCTGGCGGTGCAAAATCTGTGCACGCTAAATACGTTAGCTGTCTCATCTTATTAGTTCTTGTATTTTGGGTGAAAGTGCGCTGTACAAGATAAGGCAAAGAAAAAAACTTGTTGTACAGAAAGGCCTAACTGATTACTTTTTCATAAAATTATTTGTTTGAGTGATAAACTGATGATTTCCAAATTGCCGTGCAGTTTTGATCTGTTCAGAATAATTACCAGTTTTCTTCTTTTCTTTTTTTTTTTTTTAATGTGTGCTGGTTATTCACCACCTATTTTCCAGACCGAACCCCGACGGTCTACAGTTCGAACACTCTCACTGCTGTCATGCCAAATCGAGTTAACAAAAGTTATTTCAATCGTGCGCAAATGGGACGATCGGAGTAATTTTTAACTGAAAAAGACCTGGAATATATAAACGATTTCTCTAATTTACGACTTTGCTGTATATTTATATGTTGGTTACTATAAATGTATAGCTGATAATTCCTGCCTCAGTTTTTAATACTGTTTTGTTTGTTACAGAGACTAAAGTATCGATAATGAAGTTTATCTGACGTTGCAGTTGCGGGTACTTTCTGAGCGGGAAAAACATGTTAGAGAACTCACCAGCAGAGCAAATGACAGCAGAGACCACACGGGTGCCATCTTGGTGGGCCGTTCCGGAGGAGTCGTGGAGATTGTCCAACGACTGGACGACGTGAAGATCCAGGCACCAGGCCCAGAATTTATACTCTCTGACATGCCATTCAAAAAGGTCGCGAACAATGAAGATGGACCAGTCCATGTCTAGGTTAGGGGGAGGCAAATTGCGGCCAGTATTCAATTTCACAACATAAGCATTTTTTATGATATGCCCAACAGAGAACAATGGGACCCGCTGGGTCATTCACTCTGGAATGATCAACCATTATCTCCCTCCCCTTGCTCCCAGCCCCACCCTCTCTTATCTTCATTCTTATCTTATCCCACATTCTTTTTTCCTCCCTCCGACCATCGATTCTTCCTGTCTCCATCTTCCACGAGTGTCCAAACCCGCAATAACTTTCAGACCTGACAACGTAGAAAACATTTCTGACTAAAAAGATAACATTCTGATTTACGTTGTTCAGGAAACTACCCCCCCCCCCTCCCCCCAACCAGCTCTGCCACCTCGAACTTTCATTATCATCTAACCACAAAATATCTTCAAGAATGGGATGCTGCCTTCCCTACTTCTGTGATCCAATGGACGGGTCCAGTCATTGATACTTTGACTAATTAACGTACCAATGAAACCATTAACTTGTGCTCTACATTCTGGTTTCTTGTGTTTCCTCATGTATATGTAAACGCCTTATTTACTTGTTTCCCAGCACACGAACAAAACAACCGAAATGTTACGTAAACATTTTGTGTACGAACTTCAAGAACGCCTTGGTTACATCTTGAACGAAATGCTGCCCTTGGGAAGTCAGCACTGTTTTGGTCAGCTTGAAGAAGGTCAATTATTTTTTTAGGGGGGGGGGGTTGTTTTGTTTAATGTTCACAGACGACCAACGCCCAACATACAAACAGGTCACTTAGGGACAAGGTGGTCTAGAGGCAAGGTGCTCGCCTCTCGTGCCAAGGATACCGGGTTCAAAACCCGGCAGGTGCAGGCATGTTGGAAGTTTGGGATTTTTCTCATATTTTCGTGTCCCTGATCCTATTGTGGAGGGGGGGGGGTAGGATCGAGTAGCTAGTCTTCTCAGACAAGGACAAAAAAATTCGGAGGGCCCGTGTGCACGTTGCGCACGTTAAAGATACCTTGGCAGTTGGAGATCGAAAAGAACAGGCCGCTGCCCGGGCAAAAATCAAATAAATTCATTCACTCCCACCCCTCCCCCCTCATCTCTCTCTCCACCCCACCCCCCTCCAAAAAAAAAAAATAACACCGACCGGCGCTGCCATGTGGCGACGACGTGTCTGCTCCAGTTGTGACTGGTTGCAATGACACAAAGGCAAATTTCCTAAAATGTGATTAAAGTAGAATACAAATACAAATCAGAAAAACGAAAAACGTGACTTTTAAACCAAGTTTAAACAAGTAGAAGAAAGAGAAAGTTAAGAAGGTCAAACTGAAGTAAATACATGGAAAGCGGCCACCAGGAAGTTCCAACTGACTGAAATCAGGAAGATTTGAAATACAAAGCCACAAAAATGCCGGGGTGACTGAAAAACTAGTCTATGTTCACGAATGAATTGCTTAATGTTGTTTTGCAACTCTCGTGAACTGCGTTGTCATCAGCGTCTGGCCCAGGAAGGCCGTCACTTTAACGCATGCGATAACGCAAATAATTACACTACTGTCCTCTTTACTTCTTTCATTTGAATTCTCACATAATCGTGGCTGTATCCTCACTGTTTTTATATTGATAAACATTCAGATTGTATTATCATACATATTTTGACATCCACATAATGAGTAAACTGAACGCGAGTCTCAAAGACAGTGTTCGCATTGTCATCGTCCGAGTGTTCAAAGGTTGATAAACTTTCATATCAGCACTGCCAGAGGGTCAGATAAATTTTGAGGTCAGCTATCTTAGAAGATAATAACAGAATGCAATAGAAGATTGGGAGAGAAACTGCCACGTGTGGATGTGGACAAATCTTGAATATATGTTCCTGGAGGAATTCGTTCTGCGTCTTCCCAGACCTGGTGTCCACGGGAGGGTCATCAAGACACGTCCATGGACGATGCTGGCTGGCTGTCTAATGAAATGTGTGTTTTCTCTCTATCCTGTGTTCCTTGTGTGTATTCTGTGTACTTCTTTAATTCCATTATTTGGGGAAATTTGCCTTTGTGTCATTGCAGTCCAGTTAGAACTGGAGCAGGCGCGTCGTCGCCACAGTGCAGCGCCGGTTGGCGGTTTTGGGGGGGGGGGGGGAGGGAGGTGGGCGAGGTGAGAGATGGGAAGGAGGAGGAGGAGGGAGTGGCAGGGATGAATTTTATTTAATTTTGCCCGGGCAGCGGCCACCTTGCCTCTAGACCACAGTGTGTATGTGTGTGTGTGTGTGTTTGTGTAAGACATTTCTTTTCTTTTGGGGGAGGGGGAGTATTTTGGGGGTGGGGATAGAGAATGGTGTCTCAAGTGGTGATCAAAGTTTAGAAAGGGGTCACTAAACAAAAAAGACGTGTTGAATATTTTATGCTCACATTCTTTGTTCAGTGTACACTTAGACATTGCTCTCAAACACCCACGAGGTACAAGGAATACACGTGCTTCTATTATAATTTAGAAAAAAAAAATTGAACTGATATTCTCTGTAATTGAATAGCATGTTTCATGTTTTTCCAGTTTCTGTTCCGTCCAAATGAGATTGGTAGAGATCAGAGGTCAGAAAATATGAAATTAAAACAAGGAACAAGACGGGGAAGAAACACAGAAAAGAAAAGAATTCTTTGACCTTTACACTCCATTACGTTTTAATACTTTTTTCCTGAACTCTCTCTCCCCCCCCCCCCCCACGCCCCCTACCCCCCCCCCCCCATCCAACACATCAGCACTAGGTATTAGATAACCATGCTGAGTACAGGGCAAGTCGTCTTTTGTCCTGAAACCTTGACCTGACCCGAGAAATGACCATCAAGAATAAACAACCATAAGGTAGATCCAGTTTCATTACGTCATTGTCACCCATGAATATGTCCAAAATTTGTCAATCTTCCGCTGATTCTCGTGTAGATAAAACTGATCTATAGATCTTATTCTTTATTTGCATAAAATAGTTCCATATTAATACACTCGTATTTCTTAAATGTTAGGCCATTCGATTCAAAATACTCGAAAATGGCGTTAAGACAATCCGTACAAGAATTTTGAAATTATGGTGTACCGGTGGATCACTTTAAACGTGAACACTTTTTTATTTCAATCACCCATCACTCAAGGCTAAGATAATAGCAATTGAATTTCCTATCCCCAATCATAGACTGACATCAAGTTTGGCCTCAAAGACGTTTCCCTTTCAACCCTCTAACCAAAAAAAGAAAAGAGGAAGAAATTGATTAATGAGAATGAGCGACAGGACATTATTTGTGGATACGAGATGGGAGTTAGGACTAGGTTGGAACACTCTCAGGGTGGCGTATTGGAGAAGGGGTAGGTGCAGGATTTATCTCTTCCCCGCATTGTGTACGTCGACAAAATGAAGAAAACGAAGAAGGTCAAAATGGTGTCAAGGTTGAGCGTGAATGAAAGAGAAGCCCGGAGACACGATAAGAGATTGTGTACTCACCCACAGTTGTCACGTCCTGGCCTGCTTTAGCCCACAGTCCATGACAACTTATCTTTGCTTTGCCATTGTCATAAAAAATTACCATTGCGCAAGCGACATTGATATGGTCACGGCGCTGTTGTGAATGAGTTCTTATCTTCCCGTCTTACTTTCCCCCACTGTCCAGGTCTTCACCCGCCTCCCCCCTCCATCCATTCTAACAGTCGTGCCCTCGTGCAAGCTTCAGTGAGGTCGACGTGAATTCTGGCACGGCAGATACACGAAGGAAATTAGCAGGTCTTGTTTTTTAAAAGCGCAATTAACATCTGCGGGCGTTGGAAACAATGAGAGTAACAATCATGTTGGGGAAAAAAGTCTACAAAAAGAAAGAAAACGCTCCCCCCCCCCCCACCCCAAAAGTGTAATTTTTGCGTTGTCGATTCTCCACCCCCCTCCCCCCCTCCCCGAAATTATTCCTGTCCCTTTTCTGTATTTTCAAATACCATCATTATTCGCGCGACTTTCTTCATAGTAACATTCGATAATGTGAATTTTTGCAGATTTTCATGAGAAAATGACAAAAGAAGACAATCATAATTTGCATAGACAGATATACAGGTGGGAAGTTTCAGACAGACAGATAGACAGACAACCAGACTACAGATAGATAGATAGATAGATAGATAGATAAATAGATAGATAGATAGACAGATAGATAGATAGATAGATGGACAGATAGACAGACAGATGGGTGGGTGGGTGGATGGACGGATGAATGAATGGATGGATGGATGGATGAATGGTTAGATAGATAGATAGATAGATAGATAGATAGATAGATAGATAGATAGATAGATAGATAGATAGATAGATAGATAGATAGATAGATAGATAGATAGATAGATAGATAAGAATGGTTGTGTACAACAAACCAAGGGAGACAACAGCATCACACACTTGGTTAACAAAGTAAATTTTCTTTGTTGTTCCCCTTAGAAAGAGTTTTAGCTTACACACAATATTATTTCTGATTAGATTTGCTCTTGACACTTAAGTCTAGGACGACGAGTCACACAAGTGGGCCACAGTGTCAGCTGGTATAACATACGCGATTGTCACACACCATGTCACTCACTCACACACACACACATGCACACACACACTCACGCACCCACACACAAGTCATGAAAAGACTCAAGTTCTCCCCAGACACTCCCCATGGTCTGGACTGAAAACAAGACTTGCCATTCTGTGATATTAGACATTTTGGAAAAAGCCGTGGAAGGACATGGCCAGTGAAATGGATAGTGGAATCTACAGACCTAGATAAATTTTCTTTGTTCACGATTTTCTGAAGCTCCCAAAGTCCAGTCTGTGGCTGAGTCTGAGTCTGGGCTTTCTGGCGCTAGGCACAAAAAATGGCCACTTCGCGCCTTCCATTTTTTGTGTTGTTTTTAAACTTAAATTTAGATTTGATATTGAGATATTAATGAATTTAAATTTCAGAAACAGGATTTAATAGTTCCATATTAAATTGAATACAACGGTAGAATTTTCAGAAAACATCTTTTTGAAAGATCCAGAAGGATTTTTGTAATGTAAATCAAGTTGTATATCTTAGCCTCTTTTCATGAAGGGCAAAACGCGTTGAGGGTCCATGTCAGAAAATAATTCTTTCATGGATCCGCAGACTTGTGTTCTCTTCGGATTGCATGAAATCCATACATTCAGTTAAAATAATTAATATGCTTTATTGACAGTGGCGTTGGAGACAAAGTCAGATCATTTTTCTGTAAAACATAACACGCAGTTGAATAGAATGCATTATATTGTACTTTTCATAGACGTTTTTTTTGGGTTGATTTCTTGGAATTAGAATCTCTCCAATCGTTACAGGATCATTTCTACATCTTGTATGTCACTTCAAAAGCTCTGTTTATTGGTTACACGAGTGTGCCATCTCTCAAACATGTCGAAATCTCTACTTGGTGGTTACAAGAGTTTTGCCTTGCTTAAATGCAAGTCAGAACCTTTACATGGTGGTTACAGGATGTTTTCCTTCAGCCATGCAAGCTGGTACCCTGACTTGCCAGTTGTTTCCACAGAAAGTCAAGACATCACAATATCCAAAGATCTCTGTAACCGATGTTGCTAATACTAGGTCGCGGGATATGGGGCGGTTTTCTTGTAAATGTATTTTATAGATTTTTTTTTTTTTACGTGTATGTGTGGATCCAAGGAAGGTCTACAATTGACAACCTAATCATTTCAAATACCGTAAATAAATGAATAAATAGGAAACTAACTAACTAACTCACTAAGTAAAAAAAAAAAAAATGAATGAAAAAAAGAATGGATAAGCAACCTGCCAACAATAGAAAGTATCAGCAAATTGTGCTTCCCTCATAAAAAGGTAAATGTTCTTATGTCAACCTGAGATTACCTTTTGAGCTATTGTTGTTTCTGTTATTATTTTTCTTTATAATGACATAACATTATTATATTTTTCAGACACTTCTATATCCTACCAAAAAAAAAATAAAAAAAATCAAGCATGAAACATCAAGTTTCAGTAAAAACGCAACATTTTTTGTGCACACATGGCGAAAATGCCAATCGACCAAATGGGTTTTGTCTGCGTTAGAAAATCGACCAATGAGAAACTGTGGCCTCTCCCAGGGATTTCAGCTTTTACACAGAATTAACATTCACATGCCGCCCTGGATTTGTTTACATCCGTTACCATGGTGATTGTGGCTTAGCCCAAACCAGATCACGACCATACGAGCGAATCAAAGGCGACGAGTGGTCGTGAGTTGGGTTAGGAGAGAGAGACAGACAGAGAGAGACAGAGACAGAGAGAGAGAGAGAGAGGGACGGAGAAGGAGAGAGACACACACAGGTACACACGCAGAGAGAGAGAGAGAGAGAGAGAGAGAGAGAGAGAGAGAGAAAGAGAGATAGAGAGAAAAAGAGATAAGGACGGCGAGAGACATACATACAGAGGTAAAAGAAAGAGAGAAGAGGAAGGGGAAAGAGGGAGACACGCGCAGACACACACGCAAAGAGAGAGAGAGAGACACACACACACACACACACACACACACAGAGAGACAGATGGACCAAGAGATCAGCAGGCGGAGTGGGAGAACGAGATTGAGACGGAGGAGAGTATGGAGGAAAGATTACGTGTGGAGAAAAATGGGATGTAGGAATTGTAAATGAATCCAGGGAAGACAGAAATTGATGACTAGAGAAATAGGGGAAAGGAAAGAAGAGAAAAAGAAAGTGCAAGAGACAGAAAGACCCAGTAAAACCAGAAGACACGGAGATATATGAATAGGAAAGAGGAAACTTAAACAAACAAAGAAAATGAAACCAAAAAGAAAAAAAAATACACTGAAGAGTGATTGAGGCTAATGCGGTACGGACAAATCTATGGCTACGGCTGGCCGACATTTCATGTTTTGTTTTGTTCGACGTAATTTTGTGGTTCAATAATTAAAGATAATTAATGCAGGAGAACTTTATCGGGCGAGTTCTTGTCTTATTTTGAAAACATAGGACTGGAATCTCTGGTTGAAAACCAAATCAACCAAACAAACAAAAGCTCTGTGTGTAACACCTTGAAATGTGCCGAATAGCCAGCAACGTTCACACTGAACTTCAAAAACAACAACACAAAAACAGTAATAAATAGGTCATTGTATCGTTAATGCAGGAAACACAACACGCCTTAAAAGAAACAAAATCAAAAAGTAATAGGAAGTATACCCTGGGTCAGATGCATAGACAAAGAACACTGCAGGGGAATTTGTAATAGTAAGTGTTTATTGTGAAGATGAACTATTATATTAGCACCCAGTAACAGAATCTGGGGCATGTTTCACAACAGAATTGGAAAGCTTTGACCCTTGTACGATCAGAGTTCCGTACAATGGTATTCAGATGAGTTTAATTGTTTGGAACTGTTTTTCTTTTTTTACATTGTAAAAAATGTTACACTTCACGCTATTCTCGTCCTGCATCACTGCTGCACACGGCAAAATGGATCTTCAACATTTTCAGCAGTGGAGGATGCAGGCAGCAGGCCCTCTCTTTCTCTTTCTCTCTGCCCCTCTCTCTCTCTCTCTCTGACTGTTGTCTCCATCAAACAGTGCCAACAGTTTTCATTTTCTTGTCCTAACTTCAACGTCAATTTTGCGTGTTAGAGCTACTCTTAATGGCTGGAGGACAGTGAAGTATTCTTGCATGCCAGTCCATCTCTCGTGCTTACACCGACAGGATATGTGTGGATCTGCGTGTGTGTGTGTGTGTGTGTGTGTGCGTACGTGTACACATTTATGTGGTTGCGTGTGTTGAGCTTGTCTGAGCTACGTCATCACGACTGCAGCAGCAGCAAGGGGGAGAGAACTAATGAGCCGAGACCACATCAAACCACAGACCAACTTCCGCGGGATCAGTGCCGCACGCTCCACGGATCACTGGAAGCTCCTGGAAGATTGAGCGGTAATGGATCACAGAGCTGATTGCATATAACATTGCTGGGTGGGGCGTGCTTTGGGGGGGGGGGGGGAAGAGCCTATTTTTGTGATTGGCTGATGGCAACTTTGAGTGCCTACACAAGTTAACTACAGCAATATCTACAGGAGCCAGAGGAATCTTGTGGTTGAGGGGTGGGGCGGAGGGCGTTTTCCACTTTCCCGGCTGTTGTTGTTCGGTTGTTGTAGTAGTAAAAAGTTGTCGATGAGTTACGTGTTTGCGACAAGTGACTACAAATAGCCGGCACGCGCATTGCATCAGTGGTTCTCACATTCTCAAATCCAGGGTTATGAAGATTGGACAGATATCTCTCATACCACAGAGGGCTTGGAGACTCACATCCTCAGTCTCCGGCAAATTTTCTTGAAACGAATATTTTATAAAGTTCACGGAGACCAGCAGCTTGGAGACCTACTTACAATACATTCTGTCAGAGTCCTGCAAAGTTACAGTTTTCGGGAGAGGGACAAACATTTCTGAACGGACTACAGAATCTTCAATGTATTAAAAAATATTTATAATAATTTTGACAACCACACAAATTTACAGGAGTTTTAAACATGAACATTATTTTTTATTATTTTGTTTTGCTTTATAATGAATAATTTATGTGCAACATTTGCTAAGAGAGGCTGGTATGGTCATGCATTACTTACATTGTCTGTCTTGCATAGATCGTGACGCGACCACGAGAGTGGACAGTACTCAGGTATAATGCGTATTCCTATGAAAACCATTTGACATTCAGTCACTATGAAGACTTTAAATAAAGTAATAGTCAAGTGTCAAATCGGCAAATAGGATTGCTAACATATTTAACAGCATCGTTCTGGTTCAGCGAGTGGTTGGTGAGGGTTTCTGGTAGAGTCGATTTCCGCTCTATCATTCTGTTATATTCTGTCGATCGTCTCGCTTTTTCCTTGCACGACGTGACCGATATCGGGTTGTCAATGTCATGCTTCCTCCAAAACCCAAACTCAGAGACTAGTTCCGGTTGAATCGATGTGTTGATTGGAGAGAGATCATGGACTTATTCATTGTTTGAGCTCTGTACCTTACTGCATTCCACTCTGTGGCATTTGCACATTCGATAGAATTGCACTGACATCTGGAATCCCATATAAATTCCAATGCAGATTAGGAAAGTTGGATAAAAAATGTGCCATTGCTGTTATTATCATCTTTTTTCTTGCTTTTTGCTATCGTTTTTGCAATTTGCTCCTCCTGTCCCCTCCCTAGCTTAAACCCCGGGATTTCTTCCGAAATTAATACGAATGAACTTAGACCAGTATTCCTAGCATGTCTCAAACCGTCCCGGATCGAGCGATGTGAGAGAGTGAAAGTGTCTGGTTGCTATGGAAGCCAACTCCTGTTGCCAGTGTCTTAGACACGTTCGCGAGATGGAAACTCCAGCTAAGGGAGACAATCACTTTACTTTTTCACTACATACTTTCTCATTTCCTCCCTTCCTACCCCCCCCCCCCCCTTTCCCCAAAATCCCGAGAAAAAACCCACCAAACTTCTCCCTCACTGCTCTCCGGAAAGTCTCTTAATACTGTACAGTGGTCTCATTTCACTTCAGCCTATCGCCTCATCTCTCCACTTCTCCTTAGCCGCCCCGCTCTGTCTTTCCACTGGGTATTTTGTCTGCCTATAAACTTGAATACTCTTCAATTTTTTCATTCCTTCCATCCAATGTATGTACATGTTCTGGTCAAATTAAGCCAAACTGTACGTTACATTTGTCTCTATGCCCTAATTTCCCACCTCAATTTACTGACTGACAAAATTGACTGATTGTCTACTTGACTGACTGGTTGACTGTCGGATGGACTGACTGACTGGTTGACTGTCGGACGGACTGACTGACTAACTGACTCACCCGCTTACTGTTCGTAAACAAGACGCTTTATAAGTGCAGAATTAATCAATACTGACAGATCTTCCGGTTACAACAATCCAGGATGTTTTTATTGTTATAATACTGTTACATTATGTATGGACGGGGTCGTAGAAATGATTGCAAGAATGCAAAATAAGAAAAACTGAGAAAGATAATTGAACAAGTCTAATGGAAATTGAATCAAGATTACATCTCTGTCGTCAGGTGGTGGTAACAGGTATACATGCTGACTTCATGAATAGAACAAGGAAAGTGAATGGCTTTTTATGATTTCAGATAATTATGCCCTTTTTCAACCTTGCTGACTCCATACACTTGTTGCCACTGTTTATTTGTGTTGTCGTTGTTGTTTGTTCGTGGCAAGGCAAGATGACAACGTCTTTGCTATCCCAAACATCTGGATGAATGGATGAAGTTCTGACTGTGTTCAAGTCTTTACTTTAGGAGGTTCGCTGTCCTCACTTTGCTCGTATTGTTTTTCTGGTTTCTGTGTTTTTGTGGTGGGGATGAGTTTTTACTTACAGTTTTCCCCGGGCAGCGGCCTTGCTCGGCCTGCTCTTCTAGACTATTAACTGCTAACGTATCTTTAACGCTCGCAACGTGCACTTGGACCCTCCGAGTTGTGGCTCGAGCTGAAGTTGTGACTTGCGGTCGAATCATATTATAAAGGAAGTACGGTCATCAGTGTAATCATGAAAGGCTTTTAACCACTGAGCTTTAAATTCTACAAAATACTATATTATGCCAGAAAGACCAAATGGGGTACCTGGACGTATTTTAAAAGGCCTTGAAGTTCGTTATTTAACCCAAAAAAAAATAATTATTTTCGTTGATTGTGAACCACAAGTGAGTTGAACAGATGAAAGTGTACCAACGTTTTGAGCTGGAAGAAAAGACACATTTTCTCAGAGTAGAAAAAAAGTATAACCGGAAATTTCGTTCAGCGCCGGAGTTTCCACACTGGTGATCGAAACCTAACTTTAAAAATCTGACGCCGGCCGGCTGGTTTGATTAACCGGAAGGAGAATAGCGCAAAGGCTCGCCTCCCTCTCTCGTCGTAATTATATTTCCGAGCATATTGGCAATATGCTCAATGTGTAGATTCTTTTGTCAATTCTTTCTAGATGTATCAACGCGTGAGCAATCAGACAGGCAATGCATAATACTAAAGTGTAGGTGAGCAATCAGACAGAAATAATGCAATGTACGAGACGACTCAGGCAAGCGTCACACGCACAGCTGCCCTGTCAGGGAAAAATATGGTATCTCGTATTAATTTTATTAAAACCGAAGTACTGAAGGCGACGTCAAAAATGTTTCGCATTACCCTTTGCTTAATTCTGCTCTTAATCAACATTACGATGACCAAAGATATAATTAGATGTACCCAATAATTATCCAGAAAGAAAGATAAAAAAAAATATAAAGCTATTATTATCATTCTATTAAGTGATAGTAACACGTGAATTTGATCTGGAGTGGCATGTATGACGTTTTTCCCCTAACTTGGCAGAAAGAAGATGGTACAGTAAAGACGACCGAAGACTGACTGCCTAGCCTGCTCTGCCACCAGAAACATCCCTAGACCAGCAATGTCTCACTGCCCTGATACCAGAAACATCGCTAAACCAGCAATGTCTGTCTGCCCTGCCACCTGAAACATCTTTGAGTCAGCAATGTCTGTCTACTCTGCCACCATAAACATCGAAAGGCCAGAAATGTCTGTCTGCCCTGACACCAGACACATCGCCAAACCAGCAATATACCGTACACATCATACATTAGTAGATGAGAGAACACCTTGAGTGCAGGGCGCGCATGGCATGACCAATGTGACGTACAGATCTCCAGGAAAAATCGTTACCCGTGCTATTACCAGGTAGGAAAACACGATTACAGTATTTAATTAATGGCGGCCTTGCTACATATCGATCCCTCAGAAATCACCACACGCCTGGTGTCTCAAAGAAATTAAAGAGAAAAAATCATGATCATTATCAAGAAGATTACTTCATTTACCACCTGATGTTATGTTTGAACGATACTGAAATTTCCTAATTAGCAACGCAAATTTCGCAAATATCTTTCATGTGGGCTGATTTTTTTCAGCACGGCATGCTGTCTTTTTCATTAGTTTTCGGTGCAAATCTAATTTCAGCTCATCAGTATCGTCTCTGGGTTATTTCAATTTACTTTGATTTCTGAACTGGAGAGTAGCCAAGGGCCGACATACGTCATGTTTCACAAGGGTTCTCTCCCCACGAAGACCTCCTGCCTTCTCAACCTCTGACCCCCCCCCCCCTCTCAAGAATTTCAATATTTTTTTTAAATTTCAATTTGCTTAAGGATTTCTGGCCTGTGCACACAGATCCTCATGCTGATAGTTTTTGTAGCAAGGATTTTGTTTCCTAGGACTTATTGTTTCACAGACAGTCTTGTGAGGAAAAGTGTTCACTTTTGGTGTGTTCCTCACAAGATTACTGTCGTCACTATGAAAGGAGTGCATACTTGCTATCTACCAGTCAGCCAACGGGAGGTCTGGCTTAGGGAACAAGAATATCCTGGCTTTAGAACCAGAAATGCTTATGTCCAAAAGTCCCATTCTGAGAAAACTTGGTTTAAACGTTTTGAAGTCTAACATTCATCACAAAAATCTGCAAAAATTCTCTATTTACAAAAATAACAATTAAAATGAAAATATCATTTTTTGGTAAACCAAACCAGTCAGTCAACTGTAGAAATCATAAACTGATTTTTAAGCCAGAAGCTTTCGTTTTGGAGTTATCGATAAAAATAGGACGTACATAGGAAATGTGGCCATATGGACTTATGTGGGCATCATCACTTTTTGTTGAATAAAAAGGGGCTTGGGAGGGGACATAATTATACATTACAGAATGGGAAGAGTTGTCTGAAAATATGCAATCATGAAACAACAACAGGGACAACAAAAGCATGATTACAACATCATCAAGAACAAATGAAAAAAAAAGAAGAGAGGAATGAAAGAGAGAAAGAAAGACATGTAATAATAAGATGGCATAAGGAGGGATAGACAGACGGCCTTATTTTATTCTTTTAAGAGTATGGGAGATAACAATTCGACAGGACAACACACACACACACACATATATACCACACAGACAGACCCAGAAGCACATAGACAAAAGCACACACACGTAAACACGTAATAATACACACACACACGCACAGACAAACACACCAACAAATATATTTGACTGATGGTAAAAAAAAGCAAGGCGTTATTTACAAGGCATACCTTGAAACTAACTCTAGCGTTATTTTCAAGGCATACCTTAACAGCTTCTGATTGGTCAATGAAACATGCCTTGAAAATAACGCTGGCGTTAGTTCCAAGGCATACCTTGAGTCCAATAAACAATACATAGCTACCCCGGCGGCTTTCCCTGATATGTCAATCTGACTACTACCCAGACGAACATCGGCCTACGGCCTCGATGATACAAACTGACTTGACCCTCACGTCGTTACATATCAGTCTGACAATGCACAGTCTAAGGCTCCGCGTTTAGAAATACTGAAACAGCTTCTGATTGGTCAATGAAACATGCCTTGAAAATAACGCTGGCGTTAGTTCCAAGGCATGCCTTGAAAATAACCACTTCGTAAAAAAAAAGTGGGAAAAAGAATAAAACATAGACAGGAAAAAGAAATGAAAAACGAACCAAGAAAACAGAGCAGATTAAAGTATTCTCAATTCCCAGTACAATTATAGACAGATGAAATAGACGGAAAGACAAACACATTGACGGGCACACATCATTAGCCACAACACTAGAATCAATACAAAAAGACCGAATTAATGTACAGAACTCAACTGTTATATTAAAAATCCATGTTGAATGTTTATTTTCTTGCTCACATATCTTAATACATTCATAGTCAGATAATTATTTTCGTAGTTCTGAATCAAAATTAAATAACATCTGAATAAATCAATAATCAATCTATAAACATTGCTAACCATGTAACGTTATCTAGAAAACAAACCATTTGGCCATTCTCAAATTTTTGTTTCGTTAAAATTTCAAAGCTCTCATCTTTAAGATAGCCTCCCTTCCCCATTGTCAAGCATGGTTTTTCCTCTCGTATTACAATACCAGAAATGGCTGGTGTTCCTACACCGCTGATGGAAGCTTTTAGAGGCACTAAACTCAGGCGTAAATTTGCTTAGAGAGAAAGAAAAATGAGTTCTTGTTTTATTTCGCTGGATTTTCCGATCCATGTTTAAGACCAAAAAATGGTGACAGCGTGTCCGCGCTACGCTAATCTATTTCAGTGCAAAACTGTCCTAGACTGGAAGTGAAGCAGATAGAATACTTTGGCTACCGAGTTACAAACATTGTAAAACAATATCATTTGTTGAAGACAATTATTGGACTGTGCGATTTTCAAAAGTGAAACTTTCATCCACAAATCCTTCTTCTTCATCCATTCCACTTTCATCAAATCATTTTATTTTTCTGACAATTCTTACTTTCATCTATTCTTACTCACTCACTCACTCACTCACTAATTCACTGTCTGACTGACTGACTCACTGACTCACTTATTCATGCACTCACTCACTCACTGACTGACCGACTCACACAGTCACTCATTCACTCTCTCGCTCACCACTCACTCACCCATTCACTCCATTTACCCACCCACCCTCCACCCATTCATCTATACATCCACCCACCCACCCATCCATTCATCCATCCATCCATCCATCCCTATTTGTCCAGTTTTCGCTTTTCTTCTTTCTTTAAAGCTTTCTTTTCTCTCTCCCACTCTCTCTCTCTCTCTCTCTCTCTCTCTCTCTCTCTCTCTCTCTCTCAGCTGTCTGTTCCCCATTTCCAGCCCTCTTTCTCCCATTCTCTCCCTCAAACACACACCCTCAAACAATCCCAATGACATCACTATGACGTCAACCCTCTCACGTTAACTCTCATAATATCCCATCAAACAACAAACACATTTTAACCCTATCAGACGCAGCAACGACGCTAAACAAGATCAGAACGATATCCAAACTCAACTGACTGAAATCATGTGACTTGCAGTGACCTTGGTGATGACCCGCAGATCAAGGACACCTACCGTCTTGTCCACACCCAGGCTTCAGAGAAACGCAACCACGTCGTAGAACAACACACTTTTTGATGACGTCGAAATAGCATCTTCAACATCACGCCACGTGAATCAATAGACAATTTAAAAACTACTTTCATTATCACAGTGTATATCTAGTCATTATTGTGACAGGTGGGTGTTACTCATTATCATACTATAACACAATTTGTCCCAATTTTCTAATATTTTATTGCAACGTCTCTGTGATGGTGCGCAAATTCTGATTCAATCTCCTACGGTGCGCATGTGTGCAGAACTTGAAGTGAATGGCAGTACAGGCTCATGGCTTGACAGGCCTCTATTCTAAAAATCCCAGTTGACCTAAAACGCCGACACCAATTTTAAAATCTCGCCAAGATAATAATAATAATAATAAAAATGAAATACAAAACAACATGAGTAACATAATATTTCTTTACCACACCTACGCTGAGATGAACTCGATCAGGTCGTAAAATTATCCTTCCTCTACTGCCTATGACTACACAATGGGGTAATTAGCGGAGAGCGCCTTCCGCGTCCATCCGTACACAGAAGGATCAACTGTGAGGCAAATATCTGGTTTTATATACAGATCACAGCTGAATGGCAATGTGGGGAACAATTGATTTATCCATCAGTTGTGCTAACTTTTCCTCGTCTAATGCAGGAAGGTTGGAGGTTGAGAAAACCCTTTATTGCAAGGTTCTCAGTTCGAGGAACCCTTGCCATTTATGTTTTTGTGATATTACATTCAATACTCCGTGTTTACTAACTGACCCATGCACGTGCTATATATGTGTAACAGAAGTTCACAGACTCCAGTGATGGGATATGTGTGTGACAATGCTTTCATACTGAACTTTTAACAAACTTGCCGCCACGCAACATAAGAACTCGCAAACGTTGGGAAGATCTCAAGTTAATGAATAATAAATAATAAATAATAAATAATGAATAATGAATAATAATAATGACGATTTCCTGACGCCACGAGCAAAGTCAGTCCAAATGGACATGAGAATAAATAAATCACGGACTCTGTACCGGGAGATACTTCTGCCATCCTAAATTGGCGTATGTGCAGATGTTTTCTTTAGTCGAGAGTCAAGTTGCTATCAGCAAGAAACAACAACAGATACCCTCTTAGTTGATTTCGAAGATAATAGATAATATTTGGGATGCGTGGTGAACGGGGAGGTGTGGGGGGGGGGGGGCGTGTACCTCGTCCTGCTCTACCCTACCACCTATCCGTGGCCATTGAATAATTTTTCGACAACTCTGCTCATCATGAATACACACACAAAAAAGCAGCCAAATAACGGGTTGCAAAAATGCAAAAATAATTGAATTTGGATTTAAATGTCAAGTTAAAGATCTGGACAATCCAAGAACAGCCCTACAAATCTACCGAAACGAAAGGACCGTGGAACAAAACCAGTTTCTCATAATCCCTCAAAATGGGGATTTTAGAACAGAGTTTAAGACTGGACCGGACATCGTTCCCACCCTCACACCATCCCCTCCCCGCCCCCGTCTTTCATCTCACCCTAACAATAAGTAATAATAATATTGATTAAAAAAAAAAAAAAGACAGAAAACTCCCCAGTACAGAAGTCCATATAAATCGACTTAGAAAGAATGATCCCCATCTCCTTCCCCCCTTTCCAAACACAAAAACAAAAAAGAGAAATATTTTCAGTGCAGTGTTGGAAAGGAACCGGTCTTTGAAAATATAATGAAAAAAAAAAAGGGGCTGAAGAATTTCCAGCTTTAATGAACAATGTCCGAGCATTCCCCCGGCCAGACGAAGGACAAGCAAGCCTTGTATGGTAGAACTAGATCGAACGTCTCCCGGGCTCAAATCCCCATCGATCGGCGCAGGCCCGTGCTAATCCGGTACCTTTCCGTCCAGACAATCCGCGGCACGTAACACAACACAGAATTGGAAATTAACCCTGACGAACTGCTAACAGTTTTACGGTAAAACCAAATCTAAAGGTCTGGAAAATACAAACAACACCCCCGCATCACCCCCACCCCGCCATTCTTGTTTGTAGGACTCGTTCAGAAAAAAGGGGGAGAATTCATTAGTGGTGTGAAAGACAAAAAAATCCTTCTTCGTGTTAATTCTTTTTTGTTTTTTTTGTCTTCGTGGGTGGATGGGGGAGGGGAAGACACTGTGAGTTAAATTATCTGTATGGGAAGACTTTTCTGACTAAAAATTTATGTTTGTCACAGATCCAGAAAAGGAGGATGGTTGATATATCGTCTTATGTTAATAGCTGAGTTTGTAGCGCGTTCACCATGCATGCTGAGCTCTTGCGTTCGATTCTCGGCTATACAGCTTTCACTCCCCCCCCCCCCTCCGCTTGTCTTCTTTTACGTATACAAATACCTTGCCTTGCCATATCTGGTCATCTTTCTTAAACATTTTAAAATGCTTTTCAAAGAATTTCCTTCAGCCCATGCGTTTTATAAACCCCGTGTTCGGTTGGAATAATAAACACTGTGTATTTCAACAGTACGCATATTGTGTTAATTAATCTGACAAGCGTGTTGTGTGCAAGGAAGAACAAAAAAAGAACAGAACCCAACAGTTGACCTAATGGACGGATCTCTATTGTCTCAGTCAGACACACAATACGGAAGATCCAGCGGATTAAAATGTACAGCAATAGCCAATAAACAACAATCAGCAAATTGAAACAGAATTCACCAGTCTCTAAGTGGAGCGTTGAAGATTATCTAGGGTAGCCTGAGGTGGAACAGCTCCACCCACTGAATTTTGTCCTTTTATATTACAGGCAGTGGCGTTGCGTGGGTTGCCAGCGTCCTAGGCAAGGGAAGTATAGCGTCACCTGATTTGTGGGCTGTTAGCACGTGGCAACATTTATTTGCCTCGCCAAACTGGAAAAATCACAAACTGTGTGGAAAGTTCGAAAATTGGGGTATTTGAGATTGTGAATAAGAAAATCCGGCTTAAGCCGGCAAAGCTGATTTTGAGAAGAACGGCTTTGAAGTGAAAATATGGGTCCGACACAAACTTCCAACTTGGCTGTTGTTTGGGGGACCATGGCATGTTACAGGGATGAGCAGTGAACACTACTCGTATGATCTCTATATCGGCTTAGTTATTAGACTACGGTCTCCTAACAACAATCACTCCAATATTACTTGGTCAATTAGCTATTGCCACCTATAAGATTAAATGCCGTTTTCTCAAAATCTTGTTTTAGGGGGGTCACTGACTTCAATTTATCAGAAATGTCTTGTCTTTTATCATATGTACAGAACTCAAAATGTCATGTTGCCGATTTAAGCCTCATGCACACTCACATTTTCCTGTATGAGGGGAAGGGAGAGCTATTTCTTATTTCTTATTTCAAAATTTAGTTTTTTTTATCTTTTGAAATTGTGAGCCCCTAAGAATTTTGTGGCCGCAGTAACCGCCCCATATGGCACCCTCCACACAACGCCACGCCACTGATGTCTAACATTTAGGTTTCCAAACAGACCTCTAGCACTTGCCCTATTCGGGAGTGTGTAATATGATTTGTTGTTATGACAGCATTATCTGATAATGAACTTATTCCAGTTGGAAAATCTTAACGTCTTTAAAGTATTCTTCTTTCCCCAAGACTTATCAATGGTAACTTTGGTTTGCATGTCGTTCTCTCCCCCACACAGACATACTCTCAAATCCTCTCCCCTTTCCCCAATTTGGATAGTTTTTGACGTCTACAGAGCCGAAGATTTTTTATTTTCATCTTTGTCTCCTTGGAGAAGTGTGTGTTGGGGTGGGGGTGGGAGGGGGGGGGGTCCTAAATTGAGCGTGTTCTCCCAGCTTCCCACCTTGAATGTTAACGTGTCCTAACCTGTCACTCACAATGCCCTTATAACGGCTTGTCCAACAACAATATTGCAAATACCAACAAGTGGCTCTGTTTTTTGTTTTGACTATCTGTCAGCTAACAGAAACATTGTCATTTGTCAGTCTGAAAGGTTCATACCTGCCTATACCGACCATACATACGTTTTCACGCTAGCAACAGATTCACACTTGGCACGCATTTTCTTACAAACATTCTGACAATCTCAAGGCTATCAACTCAACTGCAAAGATCGGCTCTACCAACAGAGTTATTCTTCTGTGAATGTCAGCTCAAACCTGGACAAATGAGAGCAATGGCTGGAAAATATCGCTTGTATAATTGCTTGACTTTCAACCTTAGCTACGCGTATGAATTGACTGGAAGTCAGTACAAAACATGGATTCAAGAATGAATAAAATTCAAAATTTGAATAGAAAATGTTGAAAACAGACATGGACATACCCGATGTTTACAAAAGTCAACCAATTCAAGAAACATGTTCATGTAAATATAGGTCAATAATCGAGTATTAAAATACAACAACCCACAAACAAACAAGCAAACAAATCAACAGAATGCATACAGAGAAAGAGAAAACAAATTAATGGATCGTATCGGCCATGATTAACATCACGGATCGATAGTAAAGATCGGTATGGTCCCTATGTAAATGCAAGGTGTGAGATCACTAGATCAAAGGTCACAGAGTTATCAGGTAAACACAGTCAAATGATGGAATCCCCAGGATAATTAAACAAACAAATTGTTCCAACAGTATCGACATGGTCCAAACACCACACATCATGCATGTCTGTATCACATAACCAACTGCCTGAACTTGGACAGTCTGCGGCCGTACCCCTCCCCACCCCACGTACAACATTTTGTCTCGATGTCGAATGATCTCTCTCTATGTATCGAGAGGTATTTGCCTTTTTGTTGTATGCGACATTTTGCCGATTTTGAGATTTTGTCATGAAAATGGTTCTCTCACTCCTAATTTCATTATAAATTACATTCCAATCGGTTAAAAACTTTTCGAGACATGTGTTTGTGACGTCATGTTTGACGCATTTTAGCTCTTTTGTCGACCAAACTTCATTTCTCATTTTCCCGAAAAGGCAAAAATGCACACACAACCATGTGGCAAATAGCTGACGATATACAAGAGCCGTTCTCAAAGTCTCAGACCATATCTCCTCTGAACTTTCCCAGATTTCAACAGTTCCTGCCACATTTTGAATTGTCATATAATCATTTTTTCACTATTATATTTTTCCAGAAATAATTTATTGACTAGTCCCAAAAAGGGAATTCATTTTGAAGTTCGCTTTAGCCCTAGTGTAGAGTGGTATTTCATTTGATGTATAAACACAGTGTACAGAATACATTCTTCCTCTGTTTAGATTTCCTCCTCTGATTGAAATTGCTCCCTAATTCCTTCCCTCAGATTTGAAATTTCTCTACTTTTAACAGTAGTGGTAAATGTTTCTTTGAGAACAAAAAAGAATATTATGTGGAATGAGAAAGGGATTGCAAAATATATAAATAATATTCACGGATACTGTATTGGGCCGACTTGATAGTGTTAACCTAACCGGGGTTGCTAAATGCCTTCCGACTGAAAACCGCGGCCAAAATTATAATAACTGACGAAAATCAGAGTTTACCAATTTCGACTTTCTTCTATCCTGTATTCAATGATGAAGACAGCTGAAAGCAGCTCTTAAAAAGCTAGGCTCAGATTTGGCCTGCATTCATTTTAAATTAAAGTACACATCTCTCAATGGGCGAGCAGCATAAACCATCAGGCGCCACTGTTACACTAAGAATAAAATTTTGATGGGCTTCTACTGTAAACTTCTGAATTTTAGGCGGCCTTTTTCCTGAATGGGGGTTGGGAGGGGGGGGGGTGGGGCGTGGCAAGGACAAGTTAGCTCGTTGGAGATGGACCCCCAAGTGGCACACATCTCCTCCTCTTCCCCACCTTTTCGACGGGAGACAAATTTTTGGGTAAATCTGATCCTGCTTATGATTATTGATAGTCCTACTATACAATAGCCACTCCAACCCCAGCTCACATTTCGCCTGCACCCAGTTAATCTGTCACAACACAGGATTATCATAGGAAAGCCTATCAATGAATCCAAGTTTTGAGATGTATGACTGAAGCGGGGGAGGGAAGAGGGAGAGGGGAAGCGTGTTGTTGGCCGGGGGATGGGGACCTACCAGGAGAAAGAATAGGAAAAACTGAATTGTTTACTCACGCGCTCTTTCCCCTATCCTTTTCCTCTGCAACACCCCCAACACCATCCCCCACCCCAAAGAAACATTTTGGATCCGACACCGAGGCTGCCCATGGCTATGACATGCCCTAACTATTGTCTTCACCTTTAGCAATAATAGTACGGTCATCCTTGTTTCAATTTTCAGCATTCTTTAAGACACACAGATAGGACTGGACTATAGGTCCAGCCTGAACCAGTCACCATCACACGATGCTTTACGTCACAGATAACACGAGTGTCAGGAAATCTCCAGGTAAAATGTTTCCACCTGTGTAAAACATGATCACAGGAGCAAAATCTTGCACATGCTCCGTCCTTCACACTCTGAGTGAAGACTTGCGGAATCAACAATAACTTCAAAATAACAAAAAATAAAACTTAATTATCAATCAACAATAAAGTTTGTTTGTCAAAATGAATATTATACAGTAGTAAAGCCTCAATAACAATGTAGTATAGGAATCAACCAAAAAACAAAATATTGCACCTGTCTGTTTGTGAAGTCCACACCTTCTAACACTTGCCTGTTTGTGGATGTTTATTGTCTTTTCAGAGACCTGGTAGCCGCTAATGCACGTTTTAGCCCGTGGCGTGTAGTACTCCTGATAAACTACCTTTGAAATATAATATGACAAGTTTTTACTCGTATGTCTGTCACCAGAACTGACAACTAGGCGTGTTGTGCTTTTGTCCCAGTAGCGACCAATAGAAGTTGGACAGTGTCTGTATCCGTTGCCACCAGTTTTACTGAATATCCACAGTGATTTATGACTATTTGGAGATGTACACAGATATTCTCCGTTGGTCTAGATGATATTTAACTCGTTTCTTGAGCTCCAGATACTTCCTACGTTCTGTTACTCATTTTCTGGAGCCTCGGGATCAAAATACAGAACTTTTTTACTTAGTTACACCAACGGTACTAGAAACGATAAGATGAGACACTCTCTTCTTCGCACCCCCCAAAACAATCGTTCATACAGTTTGCGGCGCTGATCGGGGGCGGGGCCCATGGTGCATAGCATGAAAAGAACGCTTGATACAATGATAAATTAACGATGTAGATTTGTTATAGTGAAAAAAAAAATAGCCAGAGTTTTCCCACAGCGGCTGAAGTTATAATAATTACAAAATAAGTGATGCCAATCGAGGCCTACAGCGATAGCTGAACAGTGAACAAAGTTCAATAATTTCCCGATTTGGCTGTGTAAAATACTGCATTGTTCACGACTTTCGCGCGTTTGCCGCTAGGTGGCGATGCCAAATCTGTGCTCGCTAAAAGCGAGAGCTGTCTCATCTTATTCAGTCTAGTATTTTTGGTTACACTTAATAATGATACTGGCCGCTGGTGGCTGATGTGATATCAAAATACACGCAAACTGACAATTTACGGCTTTAACTTCAAGATCACGATTTCTTGCCTCGCTGCCTGCTCACGGATTGCACGGTCAGCTATAGTAATTCTTAGATTATTATCTATTTGTTGTTGTATCTCGGCTACCCTAAAGGCTCACATGTATCACCCACAAACATGCTCAGTCATTAACTGTTCTTCTTGACGGAGCCGCCACTGGCTCCATTTGTGTCTTGATTATGACTTGAATAGTTGGATAATATATCGTCCTCCCTGGCCAATACTTTCTCTACTTTGGTCATCCTTTGCTTCAGTTTTTGCTGCGTAGTGTTGAATTCTGCCAGCAGTCGGGCAAAACGAGTCTGTAGATTGTCCATGTTGGAGTCGATTCTGTCCACCCGTTGTTCCATCGTTTCTTGCTTCTCCTCCGCCCGTCTCATGGCTTCCTCGTCCAGCAAGTTGTCCTTCAACAGGATCTGACGTCCGGCTTCCATCAGTTTCCGCTTGGCCTCGGGATACTCGGTCAGGGCATCCCATAACGATTCCTTGGACAAGCAGAAAAGATCGGAATAGCCCAGACTTCGAACATTGGCCGTGCGCCGATTACCCGTCTTGTTGCCGGCGATGTTGAGGATGCTGACCTGTGGAGTGGACACATACAGGAGGTCAGAGATAACATCTCTTCAGTTAATATATATAACGTCTATCCATCCATTTCCTCAATCTTCTCATTTCCGCTGTCTATCTATCCAAATCATTGTCTACTTCAACAGATTTCATCGTTCAGCAATTCGATCCTTCAGTGCATCCATCCACTCATTTCATTTAATTCATCCATCCATTCATCCGCCTATCCATCCATCCATTCATCCATCCATCCATCCATCCATCCATCCATCCATCCATCCATCCATCCATCCATCCATCCATCCATCCATCCATCCATCCATCCATCCATCCATCCATCCTTATTTAATCTCATAATATAGCAATGCACTCTATGTCGAAATGAACATACTCAGCCTATTTCATTGTTTGTTTCATTTGCCATGATGAAATATTTAACAGACATGATAGCAGTTTTTAAGACTACAAGACTTTACATTGATGCAATATTGAATGACTGTATTCATAAAATATTAATCTTTTATTGAAACTCTGGGACAATACGTTCATGTGCAGGCACACAAAAACTTGAACTTCTCAGATCAACGACTATAGAAAGTTTCTCCGGATCAAACCATAGCGAAATACTTGCCGAGACCTAATTCAGTTATGTACGATTCTCCTCAAATCTAGAGGAACTAATTATGTCCAGCGATCAGACAGGTATAGAATTTACCCTGTTTACTTCACCAGCAGCACAGATTCTACTGGCTGCAGTTGTAACTCAAAACACACAACTAGCAATAATATTACACGTATTATTGTCATTATAATACTTAACAAAACTAATGCTAATTCACGTTTGAATTCTTGATCCAGTGTATCAACATGAACCACGAATGTGTCGAAATCAGTAAAGTTATAAAATCTAATAGAAAGGTCAAGTTTTGATTTAAACCTCTAGTCTAAACTTACTTTTCTCAAATTCCATCGAGTTCATTCTGTTTAGCAGTAATTGGAAGTGTTTAAACAAATAATATATGGAATAAAATGGAGGAATTTGCAAAACATAAAAATAATATTAGAGGTCTTGTCCACTGCATCCGCTCCGTTCCGCTATTTTGCGGAAAATGTCGTATGATACTTTTTGCCTCTGTATACTTGTCCACAGCATCCATTCCACTCCCGCTCCTCCAATCTATTATTTGAGGCAAAGAGTGTTTTACTTTGTCATACGTCATTTTCCGTAAAATAGTGGGGCGGAGCGGACACTGTGGACAAGAGCATTTTACTGACGAGGTCATGAGCCGACTTGTTAGTGTTAGCCTAGGTGCCAACATACGACTTTCTTCGCAGTTGTGTTTTTTCTTTTTTCACATCCATGGGAAAGATAGAAATGCATACATGCGAGACTAGGGCACTGTCACGAGTGGAGTGAGCGATAGTTAATAATTACGGGGGGAGAGGAGAGTAAAATTAACGCACGGAGACAAGTGAGAAAGTCGTGCATGTCATGAGTGGGGGGTCTGAAGGAGGCGAAAGCGCTGTATAACTATCACTGCAAGTTAGAAGGTCCTAGGGAGCGGATCTGTGAATAATAGCCCATCGGGCAGACATAAAGGGAGCAGTCGAGAAGACTAGGAGAAAGTCTTTCCAGTTATGACTGGTATGTAGAATGTTGATTGATTATTATGATTGATGTATTATATTATATTCGTCTATTACCATGATGTGAATAAGTATATGTGAGGAATGTGGAAGTCCTTGATATTGGATATAGCAATGTGCGCCACGAGCGATAGATGAAAGTGAGTTCATGGATTTGTAGCGCGAGTGAGTAGTGTGTACTCCGATGGAAGTGTGTTACCGTAAGATGTGTGGTGAGTGAAAGGTGAACTAGTGTGTGTACGCGTCATGGATTGTAAGGAGAGGTGGAGTGAATAGAAATGGTAGGGTATTATACCAATGTAATATTATTCTTGTAGGTGTCGGGGACGGGCCGCAGAGCCACCTCGATGAGCACAGGGGATAGGCCAGCATAGGGCCGGAGGCCACACATAGGCCAGAAGTGAGGCTGTCAGTGTAGGACAGTGGAGGCACATAAAGTCGTGGCAGTCAGGCCACGGACAGGGACGTAGATATGAGAGTGAATGAGATACTATGTTGTTGCCATGTTGATAGGCTAGTGAACTGATACTATGTTGTTGCCATGTTGATAGGCTAGTGAACTGATACTATGTTGTTGCCATGTTGATGGCTATGGAAATACTAATGTGTTATTGCCCTGCTGAGGTGCTAGGGGAGTGCTAAGGTGTATGACAATAGGAAGGTGGTATTGAGAGACTGCGGTGCCAGTGAATCATTAATGTACTATTAAGACCCTGAGGGGAGAGGCTGAGGCCGAAGTGCCTTTAGGAGTAACTACCGGATTGTGGATCCGAGGGAGCGTGTGTGTGAGAATAAGGCCGTTGTACGGCAGTCATTTCAATAATATAATATATGTAATTGCGCTAGTATATGTACAATTATGTTTAATAAATGTGTGAGTCTGATGGGCTGTTTTGTTAAGTGTTAAACTTGTTGTTCGTGATTGTCGTCCTGTCATAAACTATTACATCTCCCAGTCTGGGATTTGTGACACTGGGGGCTCGTCCGTTGTGACACTGGGGGCTCGTCCGTTGTGACACTGGGGGCTCGTCCTGTTTGCCTGTGGTCATTTTGACATTGTGTATTCGTTGTGTCTAGTTGTTTTTCTGTTGTGCTAGGAATTTGTGCTGTTGTCTTTGTTCGTGGGATGAATGGAAATGTCATGATGATATGATTTATATATGTTTATAAATATGTATTGATGCATGTATTGCTATAAATATGTACTAATGTGTACTTAAACTTTCAGAGAGACAGTGTGTGTGCGTGCAGCCTGAGGAGACGAGCAGCCAGAGCTCCGATTGAAGGGAGAAGTTTTACTCAAAATTTCAAAAGTTAAGTGAAGCTGAAGTTTTGTGCCCTGGATTGTGGGCTGTTCCTTTAATCTGTCTTTTTCCCTGTTTTTGCTGTTTTTGTTGTCGTTATAGGTTATACGGGCGGTGGCGCGGGTTTGCTGTGTTGAACTTAGTTTATCCTTTTACAAAGGTGTGGTAAACTTTGGAACTTCGTTCATCACAGTGAACAGTTCTGTAGGGACCTGTATTTGTGTTTAGATTGTGCCGTTCCATCTTCCTCGTTGTTTTAGGAAGACGTTTCTCTTGTCCCTCTTCTACCTTTCTGTAGATACGTTCTTTTTTTTCAGACTCTGTTCTTGTTCGTACCGTGTTGTGTAATCGGCGTAGTAGATTGCATTTTTTTTTCCAGTATAGTTTTTTTGTAGAAGCTTTGTCCTAGTCTGGTTCGTTGTCCTTGACGTACTTGTGGTCTTTCTACTGAATTTCCTTATTCTTGTCTTTTCTACTCCTTTTTATTATTAATAGTGCAGTGCATTTTGTGAATATAGAATTAGTTGTGCTGTAAAGGTAAATTTCTGAATTGTATTTGATACAAGTAGGTCTGGTTATATCTGGTGTGATCTCAGGTCTCTGGTCGTATCGTTAGTGATCATACCGACAGGTTGATCGTCTTATAATAGATACCATAACCATAAATCTGTGAAATGGCGGAACTCCAACAACTAATGAAGTTGGGTAAGGAACTTGGCCTGGAGGGAGAGGAGCTACGCGGCTGGATTAAAGAACAGCAGGCGGATTTGCGCGATGAGCGTGCTAAGGATAGAGAGCGAGAAAAAGAGGCTCAAGAGCGACAGAGAGAAGAGGAAAGAGAGGCTAAGGCTCAGCAACAGGAGAGAGAAGCTAAGGATAAGGAAGAGGAAAGAGAGTTTAAGTTGAAGGAGTTAGAGGCTCAGCAACAGGAAAGGGAGTTTAAGTTAAAGGAGTTGCATCAGCAACAGGAGAAACAGGCTCAGGAGAGGGAATTAAAGTTAAAGGAGATAGAGGCGCAAGTAAAGATCGCCGAGTTGGAAATCAAAAAGAATGCGCCAACAGAAACAGTTGAGCGGCAGGTACACAATAAAGCTGGCGTTAGGATTAAGCTCCCTACGTTCGACGACCGGAAGGACGACATAGACGCCTTCCTTTACAGGTTCGAGCTGAACGCACAATTGCAATGGGGGGAAAATAAGGAATTATGGGCCACGTACCTGGCGTCGCTATTGCAGGGGCGAGCGTTAACCTACTTTAAAGAGCTACAGCGCGAAGACGTGCAAGATTACGATAAGCTGAAGGCTTTGCTGCTTCGCCGATTTGCGCGTACCGAGGAATATTTCCGGGAGCAGTTTAGGCGAGCACGCGCAGATACCAGGGAGGACTTTGCTGCCTTCGTCGCGAGACTAACGGAGTATTTCGCGAACTGGGTAGACTTGGCGCATGTGGGCACGGATTTCGCTAAACTGAAAGACCTAATGATCCGTGACCAGCTGTACGCGTCGTGCCACAAGGATCTGGTGGCTTTCCTGAAAGAGAACGAACCCGCGACGGTGCAGGAGGCGTCTAAGTTGGCGGAGGCATACCGTACGGCGCATCCGTCCAAACCAGTCGCCAGGGCGTACGTCCAAGATGCTGGCTACGTCGCCGTTGTCGAGGGGTCGCCGGCAGGACTTAGGGACAGGTCGCGTCAGCGTGGTGCCTATAGCGGGCAAGCCCAGGGGCAGCGTAGGGGCTATCACCAATCACCGGCATATGGATCCGGTAAGTTTGACCGAGCAGGAGGGCTAGGTCGCGGTAATGGCCGGGGCCGACTTGTGACCTTTGCCGATGACCGACGGCATAGGGACTCTAGTTCCGGTCGCGAGGGGTCACGGGGACCCAGGCCTAGAGCAGCACAGGGAGCGGAGTGTTGGACTTGCGGACGCGTGGGTCACTTTTCGCGCGAGTGTAGGGCCGCGAAGTGTTGGAACTGCGGAAGAGCAGATCACATCAGCGTGAACTGCCCTGCAGGTAGGATAGCGGCGAACGTGGACAGTAGCTCCAGTCCATGTTCCCCAAATAAATTTCATCATGCGGCTGCGTGTGTTACATCGGACAACGGAGGCGGACAGTATTCTAAGTGTCCCAGTTGCGAGAAGTTATTATCTTCCGGTGTTTTACCTTGTGGGAGAAAGATCCCCGTTATAAATTCATGTCATACAGGAGGTGGTCTTAGGGTTTATCCGGGGTTTGTTGGGGACGAACCGGTCTCGGTTTTACGAGATACAGGATCTACCGTTGTGGGAGTGCATAGGGATTGCATTCGGGATTCACAGCTTACAGGTGAGACTGTCCCGTGCATCCAATTTTCGGGGGCCATTGAGAAATTACCCATGGCAAAAATAATGATAGATACACCTTTCCTTAGCGGGGAAGTCGAAGCAGTCGTTGGTTGTTTTCCAGGCGCCCAGCTCATCATTGGGAATGTATCACGGGTAGTTTCCCCTTCCGATGAGAACGTGCAGGCATGGTCGCAATCAAAAGGTATTGACTTTTGCGCCGCGGTCGAAACACGCCGACGGTTAGCCGATAAAGACAAGATTAGACCTTTGGCTACGCCAGCGGTCAACCTAGACATCACGCCGGAGCGCTTGGCGAGATTACAAAGGGAGGACCCATCATTAAACCCATGTTTTGGGGAAGCGCGAACCGAGAAAACGAGGAGATATAAGAACGGGTCATCTTCTTTTTTTGTTCAGGGGGGCATTCTGTTCCGTATGTACGTCACAGTGGCTTCTGTTCAAAAGCAGGTCGTCGTGCCACGGTCGTTAGTTGCTACAGTATTGCGTCTGGCCCATGATGTTCCACTAGCGGGTCATATGGGAAGTGCTAGAACCAAGCAGAGAGTTCTGAAAGATTTTTATTGGCCGTCAGCATACAGAGATGTACGTTTATATTGTAAGACGTGCAGTGCGTGCCAAAAGACGACGCATAAGGGTCGTACACCCCAGGCCCCTCTTCAAAAGATCCCCACGGTTTCGGAACCGTTTAAAAAGGTTTCAGTACCTTGTTGATTTAAGAGAAAGACTATCTTCGGCGCGCACTATAGCGGAAGAAGCTTCTGGTATCGCTTCGAAAAGAGCAAAAGACTATAAAGATAGAGGTTCCAAACTGAGAATTTTTGAGCCAGGAGACAAGGTTCTGTTGTTGTTACCTACGGACCATAATAAGTTATTGATGACATGGAAAGGTCCTTATGTTATTGAGCGAGTTGTTTCAAGGGTAGATTACGCTATCCACATTGATGGAGCGAGTAAGGTTTTCCATGTTAATATGCTACAGAGATTTTATGAGAGACCACAGTATCTGTGTGCACAGACAAGACCAGAGGAGACTGTCTTCTCTACCGCTTGTACGGGGGTCGTAGACCAGTTGGACTGTGACGTAAGCGACACCGAGGCGCAGGAAGAGTTACAAATTCAATTGCCGGAGTTAACTGCGACACAAGGTTACAGGGACGTAAAAATTAACCCTGACCTTACGAGTTCAAGGAGTAGGGAACTTGAGACCCTGTTAGCGTCATTTCCGGATGTTGTTACGGATTTGCCGGGTCGCACTACGGTGATCCAGCACCAAATAAAGTTGACTTCGGATAAGCCAGTATTTCTTAGACCGTATCCGTTGCCTTTTTCTTCGAGAGATAGAGTCATAAAGGAAGTTGAGTCAATGTTGAAGTTAGATGTGATAGAACCATCAACATCGCCGTATTCATCACCCATCGTCCTCGTGAAAAAACTTGATGGATCGGTGCGGTTCTGTATTGATTTTCGAAAACTGAACACTATTACGGTAGGCGATAGGGAGCCTATTCCGCTCCAGGAGGAATTAATAGCTTCATTGGCCGGGTCCACGTGGTTTTCCAAGATAGATTTGACGAAAGGGTATTGGGAAATCCCGCTTACTGAGGAGTCTAAACAATACACGGCGTTTCAAACGCCCATTGGATTATTCCAATTTAAGGTCATGCCATTTGGGTTGGTAAACGCGCCAGCGACGTTTGCACGATTAATGAGATTAGTGTTGAAGGACATACCTAATGTCGTGTCATTCTTTGATGATATAGCATGCCATACGTCGACATGGTCTGATCATATTCAGACACTAACAGTAATTTTTAAACGATTACGTCATTTTGGGTTAACTGCTAAACCCGCAAAGATGGAGTTGGCATGTCCAGAGATAGTATTCTTAGGACATATTGTGGGTAGAGGTGTTCAGAGACCTGAAGAAACAAAAATTGACAAGTTAGTAGGGTTGCAAATCCCTAAAACAAAGAAACAAGTCAGAAGCTTAGTGGGAATTTTAAATTATTACAGAAAGTTCATTCCAAATTTTTCCTCCTTGTCATCTTCTCTTACTGACCTTACTAAGAAGGGACAACCCGATAAGGTCCAGTGGACGTCTGAATGTCAGACATCATTTGATAATTTGGTGACAGCATTATCATCGTCACCCATTCTGATATTACCCGATTTTCGATCTAATTTTATCCTCAGAACGGATGCGTCGGACTCTGGTGTCGGCGCTTGTCTTCTACAGGAGAAGAACGAATGTCTCCATCCTGTATGTTATGTCAGTAGGTAGTTATTGCAGAGAGAAAGAAAGTATTCTGTGATAGAGCGTGAGTGTCTTGCCATTGTCTGGTCCGTCCAGAAACTAGGACGTTATCTCATGGGACGAGAATTTTGTATCCAGACAGACCACAAGCCACTGACATTTTTGTCGAAGAATCGTTCGTCCAGCCCACGCTTGTCTAGATGGGCATTGGCTTTGCAGCCGTACACCTTCGTTATTCAACCAATTCCAGGAACCAGCAATCATATCGCCGACTACCTTAGTCGAGCCTAGGCGAAGAGTTCAGGAGCTTATACATCGGAGGACAGGAACATTGACAGGATCTGTGTGAATAAGTCGACTTTAAAATATTGACATTATAAATATGATATGAAGAATGGTTGATAGGTTGATTGGTTTTCGATTCTGTATTATTAAGTTTAGTTAGCTATTGATGATGTGATACATATATGCATAATGCATGGCATATTGATCCCCATATTTTCCCCTGATCCCGGTATTTTATGTGCTGGGGGCATTGGTAGGTCATTTTTAATGTAGGTATTGCTCAGGCTCACTCGTTGACAGTCATCTTGATGCGATTTGAAATTAATTGCATTAATTTTTTTGGGGTGGGGGATGATGTCACGAGTGGAGTGAGCGATAGTTAATAATTACGGGGGGAGAGGAGAGTAAAATTAACGCACGGAGACAAGTGAGAAAGTCGTGCATGTCATGAGTGGGGGGTCTGAAGGAGGCGAAAGCGCTGTATAACTATCACTGCAAGTTAGAAGGTCCTAGGGAGCGGATCTGTGAATAATAGCCCATCGGGCAGACATAAAGGGAGCAGTCGAGAAGACTAGGAGAAAGTCTTTCCAGTTATGACTGGTATGTAGAATGTTGATTGATTATTATGATTGATGTATTATATTATATTCGTCTATTACCATGATGTGAATAAGTATATGTGAGGAATGTGGAAGTCCTTGATATTGGATATAGCAATGTGCGCCACGAGCGATAGATGAAAGTGAGTTCATGGATTTGTAGCGCGAGTGAGTAGTGTGTACTCCGATGGAAGTGTGTTACCGTAAGATGTGTGGTGAGTGAAAGGTGAACTAGTGTGTGTACGCGTCATGGATTGTAAGGAGAGGTGGAGTGAATAGAAATGGTAGGGTATTATACCAATGTAATATTATTCTTGTAGGTGTCGGGGACGGGCCGCAGAGCCACCTCGATGAGCACAGGGGATAGGCCAGCATAGGGCCGGAGGCCACACATAGGCCAGAAGTGAGGCTGTCAGTGTAGGACAGTGGAGGCACATAAAGTCGTGGCAGTCAGGCCACGGACAGGGACGTAGATATGAGAGTGAATGAGATACTATGTTGTTGCCATGTTGATAGGCTAGTGAACTGATACTATGTTGTTGCCATGTTGATAGGCTAGTGAACTGATACTATGTTGTTGCCATGTTGATGGCTATGGAAATACTAATGTGTTATTGCCCTGCTGAGGTGCTAGGGGAGTGCTAAGGTGTATGACAATAGGAAGGTGGTATTGAGAGACTGCGGTGCCAGTGAATCATTAATGTACTATTAAGACCCTGAGGGGAGAGGCTGAGGCCGAAGTGCCTTTAGGAGTAACTACCGGATTGTGGATCCGAGGGAGCGTGTGTGTGAGAATAAGGCCGTTGTACGGCAGTCATTTCAATAATATAATATATGTAATTGCGCTAGTATATGTACAATTATGTTTAATAAATGTGTGAGTCTGATGGGCTGTTTTGTTAAGTGTTAAACTTGTTGTTCGTGATTGTCGTCCTGTCATAAACTATTACATCTCCCAGTCTGGGATTTGTGACAGGCACATTGCAGCGTTGACAGGAACATGAAAGTAGGACATGTCTGCAATACAGCAGTAAGTCGCATGGATGCTCCTGGCCTAAGTCTAGCCAAGAAAAAGCCCCCAAAAAACGTTTAACTTTTAAGAAAAGAGGTATAAACTATGTGACCAGTGACGGCTCTGCTATGAAACTAATGGAGCTAAAGCTTCAAAACTCCTAATTCCGGAGGGGCCGTGAAGAAACTTTTTTGATGAGTGAATTTTGGAAGTTGCCCTATCGTTGCTAGTTGCGAAGGGGCGCCATAACAGTTCAAACTTCAGGGTCACAAAATGATGTAGGTCCGCCACTGTGTGTGACAAGAGGGTGATCCATTTCTAAGGCGTTTTACTCACCTCACCAAAGACACTTCCTTCGCTGAGCGTGGCGTAGACGGTGGATCCGTCATCCCCTACAACACTCAACTTGCCACGTTTAACAATGTACATTTCCCTGCCTATATCTCCCTTCCTGCAGATGTAGTCGCCTGGACTGAACACCTGCAGTCTTAGCTTCAGCACCAACTCCACCAACAGACCTGGCTCGCAGTCCTGGAAGATTGCCACTCGTTTCAGAGTATCCAAATGCACGTGTATGGCCATCTCGGCCTTGAGTTTGTCAGGAAGAGCGGACAGAACCTCTTCCTCATTCAACGACTGTTTATTCGTCCACAGGTAATCAAACCATTTGATCACTCGTTCCTCCAACTCTTTGCTGACTTTCCGAAACTCCATGTACTGCTTCACGCCATCCATACGCTGGTTGAACTCGGAGCGAGCAGCATTCATGTTGGTAATCATACTGCCCACGTTACCCACGATGGTGGCGAAGATAAGGACACCAATAAGGAAATCCACCACCACGAAAAGATACTCCTCATCCCGTTCTGGTTGAGGCGTCTCCCCGATGGTGGTGAGTGTCAAAGTGGACCAATAGAAACTGTAGATATACTTCCTGGACAATTCTTTATATTCTCCTGTCAAATTGCCATAGACCCAACCATCCGAGCCAAAACCTAAAGAAGCGCTGATAGCAAAATATAAACAGGCGTTCCAGTGAATAATGATCAAAATGTACAAGACGAGGTGAAGAATTCGCCACATGTTGGTAAAGCTGGTCCTGGTCTCCGTACGGTCGAAAAACTCCAGAAGACGTCTGACCCGTAAAAGGCGGTTAAATCTGACGTAAGGAATGTCTAGTCCGCCCCGTAGAAAGTAGAAGAGGTCAGTAGGCAACAAACTGGCCATATCCAGGTAGAACGTCTTTGTTTTCATGTAATTTTTCCGGAGTTTGATTGGGTCCACCACCATGAGTCCCTGCTCCAGGTAACCTGAGGGGGGGGGGGAGAAATAAAAATAAAAATGAGAATGTGCAGAGGTCGTAACTGATATATTTTACACTGAAGATCAGCTCTCATTCATTCTGTATGCAGCAATCACAAAGGACTCTGTATGACGTATAGTGCCCAATAACCCCCGGTTCACACAACAGATCCGCTTTCGTTAACTTTCGTGCCACTCACGAACGGACAAGGTTAATCCTTCTGTGTCGCCTATTAATGTTCTCATTATCACAAGTTTCGTGAAAACACAAGTAGGCGTGATATCCGTCCGTGAGTGGTACCAAAGTTGTCGAAACCGAATCTCTGGTGTGAACACGTCGCAACGTGCCAAATGCTCTGGTGTGAACAATTGACCTTATGTGAACAGCAAGGCCAGAATATATATAATATACTATGACTTACTCCACTGTACGGTGTGATAAGGACTGTGAGTAAAACAAATGTATGATCGTAGACGAAAGGCACGATAGGAAGTCTCAATGACATGATCGTTTTAGAAACTTCAGAAGATTGTTTTGTTGTTGTTGTTGAAAAGCTTTTTCAAGACCCAAAGCTTGCATTCTTTTGTAATTTATTCTACTATTTCTTTGTTGTCTCTACTGCACAGTTTTTTGGAAGTTTTATATTTTTTTCCTTCTTTGCTATACTTTAACATTGTTTTCTTTTCTTTCTTCTTCTTTTTTAAATCTGAATAATTGCAAAACTTGAGAAGTAATTTTCTCTAACTGAGTTGCAGATTTTGTTTTTACTTAAGTTTATGTGACAGAAGGTTCGTTAATGCACGGGTCTGTTAATAAATCTCATTGAACAAAAGTAGCAGGTTCCGAAAATCTTTAATATTATTCTTTTAATGGCAAAAGACAAGCATGAATAAAAGAGGTTTCATGAATCTAATGGCAGATCAACAAAAACGAACAGAAAAACACGCAAAACACAAAGAAAGCTGATGGAGGAAGCAGTGGAGTTAAAAAAAACAAACAAACATAAAAAAGCCCTGGATATTTTACGGCCTGACCCCTATACCTTGCAGCTGCCCCACCCCACCCACGTCCACCACCTACCCTCATGGACACGTCTTGTTTAATGCCGTGCTAACTACATACAATCAATAGACACCCGCATCCCACCATAGTGTCCTGAGGGCAGCGGAGAAACGGCGCTCACGCCACAGCGCAAGTTGCCCCACGCACGGTCATGGGGAGCAAACTCACGGGACAACCCGCTCAAAGTTGCGTCCCTTCCAATGGTTGGCGCCACAGACACGCCCTTCGGCTGCCCCACCCAGGGGGAGCACGGACGGAACTTTCTGTCTGTTCACATTTTATTATCTATGACACAGCAGAACCATCCTTCTAGACAATCTTATCTCATTTTTCTTCTTTTTTTTTTAAAAAGAAAATAATTATTTTATTCTGTTCTCCTACTTTCAGTGTTTGGGGGATGGGGCAGGGGTCCCTACTGCATCGCAAATGATTGGAGATTTAAGCTATTGAGTGGTTCGGGCCAGAGCACATGTCTTAGGGGGAGGTCGTTAGATCACCACCACCACAGCCGTCATCACCGCCGATACTACTGCCACCACCACAAACTCCTAAACCACCACCACTATCCCCGCATAATTACCATCATCATCATCACAACCATTGCCAACACCAATACTACTACTCCCACATCTTACACCACTATCGCTACCACCTCAGCCCGCATCTCTACCACCATCACCATTTCATCATCACTATCATCATCATGACGTCTCCAGCCTCTAGAGTTGGTTTTGGTGGTGGCGGTGGTAGAGCTGGTGCGTGTGCTGATGCCCTACTCCAGCTCTCTGTAGCTCTACCTTCAAAAAAGTTACAGTGAGTTTCATTATATGCTGATGTATTGCAATAAAAATCTCTCGGTATCTCATAATATACATAATTATCTGGCCAGACCATGGAGGTACTAATAAACACTGGAGTGCGCACAGCCCTTTTCGCTTGCCCTGCGAGCCGCGCACTATTGAAACCCCAAGATGGCGGAAAAAGTAGGGCAAAGTATGGCAGCGCAAGGCCCGCCCAGTACACTATTGTATGTAATAGATAGGCCTAGTCAGCGCTGTTTTTTCTCTTTTCCCGGTGGTGATCAAAACTAAAAGATACAAACAGAAATAATAACATTTATGTTATTTACGGATTATCATATACTTGTATTATTTACTTTTAAAGTGTTTGATAATAAATATAAATTTATGATTTATGCTGTTTTTGAATTATGGTATTTTTATTAATTGGTCAATGGCTTGGAAGTAAAAGGCAAGGGAACTATGTAGTACTCTGTTTTACCGCATGTTAGTTTAGCTCATGATGAGTCATGTTAAAGAAAAAAAAATCAGCGTGTGGACAGAGGAAACTTTACAAGTCAGTTTTTCTCAGATAACCAACAATGAGAGGGTGTACCCATAACAATTATAAAACACACACACACACACAAAAACATGCTAAAGAACTGAGGGAAAGTTGGTGTGTGTGTGTGTGCGTGAGAGAGAGAGAGAAAGAGAGAGAGAGAGACAACGAGAGAGAAAAAGAGAGAGAGGCATAATTATAATAATAATTATATGTAAATCATAGGCCGAGATTAGCAAATGATCTGGATAGCCAAGAAGAAGAACATCTTAACCTACAAGCTTGGTTGTACTCACTCAGTCAAGTATTATATATATCTAAAAATCAGGAGAGCCTTAGCCTAGTTGTTCAGAGGTTTGAGCACAGCTGAATTGTGCATTCCAGAGCTTTTCCAAACAAAAATGTATAAATTCCTACGGCTACAGGTCAGTCTCTCACCTAGTGAATCTAGATTCTAGATCTGTAGTCAATGCACTAGATGCAGTCAGCACATTGATGCGGTCAATATTTGTTTTTCCATACAGCTTCATTTACCAGTGGTTTTGTGACTAATCCACGTTTTGTGACATTCTTATCAAGAGATCACAACATCACATAGCATATGACTGCTGTTTAAGCTTGTATTTTGCCTTGGATAACTTTCCCAAGTTTTGTGTTCGCACAACTTCCATCTTGAGTTCAAAGGTAAATATCTACAGATTTCTCCATTTAGTGGTCTGGTGTAAGCTCACAGAAGTGCTCTGGACATTCTACTTCTGGTGGATTTTCATTAAAAAAATGTTTTCTGGGTATTATGATGTGATTATACACATATGGCACTGCCTGCACTGACATGCATTCATCTAACATCCTGCATGAGGTGCGGTCACTGGTAATTGCATTGTGGCATCAGTGTTGTATGTGCATCAACTGGGATCACTAGCACCATTATTATTTATTATTATGATTACATGATGTATTCAAAACAAGAGTTGAAAAGAGCCAGTGCACACCAGCTAATAGTAAACAACTGAATTTAATGAGAAACAAAGAATAATATTGTGGTAAAATCCAAATACATAGGCAACTAAGGTCTAGTTTTATAGTAAATTCATTGACTTAAATTGAATGAGAACAGTTCTCCCTCCTTTTAAAGCAGGAAAGAAAGAAGGTAGAGAAGAAACAGTAGGCACATGAACAGAGGAAAAGAAAGAAGGAGTTAGCAGAAGAAAAGGAAAGGGAAGGTAGAAAGCATAAGCTGTAGTGTAACGGATGTGTAAACGCTGAGGTGCAGTCCGTGCTTGCCCTAAACAAGATGGCGACTATTGCCTTCTAATGCGCACGCATGAAATCAGCTGTACGGACTCCAGTGTTATTAATAGCTCCATGGGCCAGACTAACCTTCGGATTTAGAAATCACCCAGCCAGAATTACCATTTCCATAATTATCATATTATAATACCAGTGGAAGAGATTAGTTCAAGAATGAGGTTCAGTGACATTCTGCTAAAATTTGAATTTCATATATATATCAGTGCAAACTAGTCATAAAGGGCTAACACTATCTTCTTTTTGTAACATTATCTCTCTGTCGTTACCAGCGGTGGGAAAGTTTGATTTGGAAGTGGGTCACACTAATGCAAGAACAAGATTGTGGCCAAAGTTGTTTTTTTGTTTTTTGCTTTTTCTCGAAATGACTCAAATGTGACATAACTTTGGTCTGGAACTGACCTCTGCACTTGAAACAGATCCCTAAATGTTTTTGGAGAAAAGGTTCCAAAACTACTCATGGAAAACAAAATATTCCAGTTGATAAATATAAATTAGCTTGCCGGTTTAAGTTGAGCATAATTATTATATGAAAAGACACCGAGCCGTTACATTTTGATACTTTTATAATGTCATCAGTTTGAATCGGGGAAACATTGTCATTTTGATCAGTCATTTTAATGAAAAACGGCACATTTGAAATCCTGCCGTTCTTCTTTTTTTCTTCCGTTCGTAGCCCAGGCGCTTTGCATGTAATTGTAATAATATTGTTACAGCAGGATTGTTGTCTGATTCATTTCCAGCTAGTTTTTGTCACAGGACTAGAGTTCTCAGATTGTTCTCTTTAAAAGACGGCGATCAGTGATATGGCTATAGCCAAGCTCTGGACAACTGTTGGTAATCAAACAAAGAATATTTCTCAATATAGCTTTCATGTACTATCTGAAGTGGGTGTTTTTCGGATGGACCTGCTGTAGTGAATCAGGTAACGAAATGATACACTATGGGAATAGTTTCATGACCCTCTATGAGACTGACGGTGATGTTGCTAGACTAGTTTATCGTATCTGATGACACATCACTGTATCTTTGCCTCCTCAGCAGTACTCGAATAATATGTTCTGGAAATTGTAAATCACATTAAATCTAACACAAAAAGGCAGTTTCATATCTCTTGTGAGAATTACGATCAATTAATGATGATGATGGTGGTGATGTTGATGGTGATGATGGTGGTGGTAATGATGATGATGATGATGAAGATGATGGTGATGATGATGATAACGATGTTGATGCTGATGATGATGCTGGTGGTGGTGGTGATGTTGATGAGATGTAATGTCGATCTCCAGCCCGAAGAAATGTGCTCCATCCTAACCCCCCTCCCCGATCCACCCAGTTATTCAGCCACCCTACAACGTCCATTACCGCCCGTCTCAGCCCCTCCTCGGGTGTCAGCGAGGATTAACGGATAAAACATCATCAGTCCTGGCGTTGTTGTAACCAAATTGTCTAGCTTTCATAGTTACTTCCCCTTTTGTCTTGTCCTGGTCTATAAGACACACTCGCTCTGTGGGGGGGGGGGGCATACATGAAGTAAGTAAGGTATGCGGGGGAGTGCCCCCGGAGTATGAAACATGAGTGTTGCCCTCAGAGAATGAAAAAAGGGTACATGAGTGTGTGCCCTCAGACTCTATGAAAAAAGGGTACATGAGTGTGTGCCCTCAGACTATGAAAAAAGGGTACATGAGTGTGTGCCCTCAGACAATGAAAAAAAGGTACATGAGTGTGTGCCCTCAGAGTATGAAAAAAGGGTACATGAGTTTGTGCCCTCAGACTATGAAAAAAGGGTACATGAGTTTGTGCCCTCAGACTATGAAAAAAGGGTACATGAGTGTGTGCCCTCAGACTATAAAAAAAGGATACATGAGTGTGTGCCCTCAGAGTACAAAAAAGGCTACATGAGTGTATGCCCTCAGAGTACAAAAAAAGGTACATGAGTGTGTGCCCTCAGAGTATGAAAAAAGTGTACATGAGTGTGTGTGTGTGTGGGGGGGGGGAGGAAGTCTGTGAAGCCTAGGTACTTTATCTGCAACAATATTGAATTAAAAAGTTGGGTTCTATTTATACCATTATATTTTCCAATAAAATAGGTTGCAGGATTATACGAAATCAGATATGGGCCAGTATGTTTCTTATGAAACAGTCAAATATTCAGTGCGAAAAGCCAGTGTTAAGTTTCAGACTATCGAAGTCTTATCATGGACAGTAAAACTATTCAATATGTTAATGACGGTACGTTCGTACAAGTGATAACGAGCGGTCGAACCAGGGGTGGCGTATGAAACGTGGACGGGAGGGGGGGGGGTAAAAAAAAATCCCCGAAATCGAGCATACATTCTTTATGGGTGGCCCCTAGAGAGGGGAGGGGAGGGTGCAGTAGGCATGGAGAGAGATGAGAGAAAGAGCATAGAGATGGTACTCATAAACATGGCAAGAAGATTGAGTGGGCGGACATCCCAGAATTCTAGGTGCCAAGAGGACCCACAATTCCTTTATTCTTACTCTCGTCAAATTCCAGCATGCTCTATCTGTTTTCTTCGTGAATTCGATACCGATGTTCCATGCCCGACCTATGGGGACATGTAAGTCTAAAGGCAAGGTTTTCGCCTCTTATACCGAAGGTACTGGGTTCGATTTTCGAACGATGTAGGCGTGTTGGACATTTTGAGAGAATTTCCTGTCCCTGATCCTATGGCAGGTAAGATCGATCACCTAGTCTTCCCAGATAAGGACGAAACACTAGGATGGCCCGTATGCACGTTGCTGCGCATGTTAAAGATACCTTGGCAATTGAAATTCAAGAAGACCAGGCCTTGCAAGGCCGCTGTCCGGGCAAATTGAAAACTAATCCCGTAACTAACACCTCCCCCCCCCTCCCCCCCCCCCGCTCTAAATGGGATCAACCGAGTATACAACATACGAATACAAACACAACAACAACAGCAAAACACGAACAGGAAAAATAACAAATAAGAAAAAGAGAAGTGCAAATGCCAGGGGCGGAGATCCTCAGTACACATGCCAGGGGCGGAGATCCTCAGTACACAAAGATCTCAACACATACACACACACACACACACACACACATAATACGTGTCTTGGCCACGTTAACCGGACCTCTTCTGAATCCTACGTTAAGTGGACACTATTTGTAATTAATTCATACCAACATTTTTAAAGTGAAATAATCAGAATTAAGAGTACATGTTTGTGAGCACATGTGTTGGTCATAAATATGCAAAATTTTAGGTTATTTGAACAATTTTGAAATTAATACTAGTTCTTTCCACTAATATTGTCCGGACATTTATTTTTAGCACTACACACACACACACACACACACACACACACACACATACGCACAAAAACACACACGCACGCACGCACCCCCCCACACACACACACACAAAACCCATACCAAATCTCTGTCCCAAATTTGCTGAAATTCAAACCCCCGCCCAATATCTTCCTCTATCCAGAGTCTCTGAATCACAAACTACTATTCTTGTTATTTTGTTAGTCAAGGAGAGTTTTAACCGCACTTTTTTTCTAATAGGATTAATTATGCCCCAGAAGGCCATACTTACAGAAGCCTATCTGGCAAAGGTAGAGGTCAAATGCAAAAACTCTGTCAATACAAAATACTTGCTCTACACAGTACAGTGTACGTTCAGAGTGTATATTAATAATTATGTACCCATAACTCGAAGAGATTAATTCTGTATCGTGTACTAAGCCATGTTTTCCTTTGTACGGAAACGGCAACCAAAACGCCAAAAATCCACTAAGTAGCAAAATGAAAGAGTGTTCCCGCGTTTCTGTTTCACGCCTTACAGAGTTTTTGATGTTTCCGTGCACATGGAACCCGAGCTTAAGTCACAAGATGCTAAAATGCAGACGTTGAGTTTTTAGTCATGGCTCTGAAAACTTCAGATATGTCAAAATGTCTCACTTTAAAAATAACAGTTCTGGGTTAATGAGCTTTGTACAGAAGTCAGAAATCTCTCTGATCTTTATATTTATGCATAACTAAGAAGTTTGTTTTGGAGTTCAGGTAGACTTCGGTATGGTACAGAACTAATCCATTCAATTAAACAAACACATGGCTTCCCTGGAGGATTTCTGACGTTTTCTGCACTCACCATATATTTAGGTGCAATGAACAAGGACGTTAAAACTGAATTTGTCGTTGTCATTAGTGTGTAAACTTGCAAGGGCACAGACAACAGAACGAGCTAGGGGAAGACAGGAAAGTCAGCATTACCTCATGACCTACTTAGGGCCGAATTAAGACCTTTAGAGGCTCTAAAAACTTAATATATTTTGGTTCTCCCATGTGTTACTAAAAATAGAAGCAAAAATGAACCATAAAATACATTGATACACTTAAAAATAAGAAATCGAGCCTTAAACGCCAGCAAATACTTTTAATTTTTCATAACTGTTGGAGCACCCTTTTGTGGACCTGGTTCAGCTGTACCATTTGCAGTTTTGCACCCTATGGTCCATGGTAAATCTGGCAAATGAAAATTTTCTGTGGTGGCCCCCTTCCCCTGATGCCCTAAGCACGCCACGTGCTTATTTGGTTTAAAGGTCAATCTAGCTCTAGACGGACTGTAATCTGTATGAAGACATCCGAAATCTGACAACCTCACAAACACCGCTCTGACACACATTTATACATTTACGTAGAAGGCCATATCTAAAAAAACAGCCAGGCTGATGGTCAGACAGACAAAAAAACCAACATTACTTGACGTCGAGGCCAAAGACAAAGTCACTAAGGTCATCCAGATAGACAGACAGAATATGCACGGGCAGACAGATAGTCAAGCACAGACAGCCCCAGAGAAAAACCAAAATGACAATGTTCTACATTTTATAAAGAGGTCCAGAAAATAGACATAGTCACAAAAGTAGTCCATACAGACAGACAGACAGACAGATAGACAGACAGACAGACGGAGAGATAAAACCCACGTTACCTGTTCTAAATTGTACAAAGATGTCCAGAGCATAGACAAAGTCACTAAGGTAATCCATACATAACCACAAGACGTAGTATTTGTCTTGTAACTCCCAGAAGACGGAGCGAGCGACGATGAAGACGAGGTTGTAGAGGACGGCCATAGAGATGACAAATAACCAGCGGTAGTAGAAGGAGTCTGAAGGATCCACGTAGAAATGAGTCCAGTACCTGTGGTGAGAGCAGCAGCAAGAAGAACAATATCGTTAGTATTTGAATTTGGTAAAAATCACGGGCATAGGATGTAATAAAATATATTTGTAAATAACACCGAAAAACATCATCTTTAGCATCAACACATCAACATGAACGTCGCCATCAGCAACAACAAGTTAAAAAGCATTCACACAATCATTGACGCCAACATCAACATTAGTATCAAAATCAACAACAACAGACAAAGACAGCAACATTGTCAACAATAACAACAAACAAACAAACATAAAAAACAACAACCAACACACACACATAAAAAACACACATCAACAACATCACAAAAACGTGTTCGCCAACTCTCAAGGGACAAAAACGTCGATCGTGAACATTTTCCCTATTGCTATTTACGATATTCAGAGACTCTGAGAAAAATAATAAAAATGACAACAACTGAATATTGTAATTGCTGATTAACGAAATAAAAAAAGGAAAACACAATGTCATAATTTTATATAATTATGTACATATGATTTATCATATTATACTTTTCCAGACTTACTCGTCCACAAAACGTTACACCTCAAGTCTTCGTGATTTCTAAACCTATTTTATACAATATACTTACCAAAAGATGATTCTGTGTTCTATACCTTACTTACCTCTGACAGTTTTCTTAACATCTGGCACAAATTATACTTCTGTGTAGTTGTAAACTAGTAATTACCTTTATTTTCCATTATTTCCTTGAATTTGGGTTTATAAATTAACTGAGTACAGAATTGTAATTGAGCAATGCAAAACTGCTGGAGTAACGTTTCACAAAATTCTGTTTGGTGAATTGGGCAAAATTATGGACTCCAACAATTCATATAATATATTATTATATTTATCAGCTTCAATGTAAACTTCTGAGTAGGCAATCTTTTTTTAAATTTTTTTTTTAGGTGGGGAAGAAAGGGAGAGAGGAGGTTGGGGCGGGGGTGTTCTATGAACACTCCTCACCAAATGACCAGTAGCTAGAAAGTATAACGTGTGCGACAAACATTAAGAAAATACCTGAAAGCAATAATGGCATTGTACGTTTCTTGACAAATGTGCGCAATTTAATATAAAAATACAAACATTTCTCGTCATAATTTTGACTTTTATCAGTTGTGATACAACAGCAGGTCTATAGCCAAGTCTGAACATATGCAGAATAATCGGATATTTCCATGAAACATTAGAATACAAAAGTTGAAGCCTGACTGTAAAAAAAATACGTATACATTTTGATCTGACATACAAACTATTTAACGTGAACAAAATCTCCTTCACACATAAACATATTGTACATTTTCTGATTGTAAACTTGACTTTTTTGCATGAAAACATATTATCAATAGCTAGACAATGTTATTATGATTGATATTTCTTAATATTTCATATTAATTTTTTTTTCAACATTTTTTTTTTTTTCAACTCTGTTCATAATGTTTAAGCAAAACAGCTGAAATGAAATTCTTTCCTGCGTACAGGTTAAATCATAACAAAGTATATTATTTTCCACAGCTTCCAAAGTTCTCCATATTGCATTGTCGTTGCAAATTCTGTCGACCACAGACAAAACATAAGGGAGAAACTGGCCTATCTGTGTTTGGTATCAGACTTTGAAGTTCTGTTTCTAAATCCTCGGGGACAACTGACAGTTTTGTCTGGTTACGATAGAGATCTTTAAAAAAAGGAAGTGTATATCCGTACAACATGTTGTATGAATATAGACAGTGCATATCCGTTCTACGCCATCTAATTGTGTGCACTATCCATATCCCTACAACATGTTGTTCGGATATGCGCTTCCTTAAAAAATACCATTGGACAATTTCCATTATGACTTTGATTATTATCAAATTTTTTTTGGTCTCTGCCCGGCAGCTTTGTTCTGCCTGCTACAAATACATGCTGATTTTATCTTCATTAGCAAATTAGTACTAGTTTGCAAACTAACAAATAAAAAGATTCTCATAAACAGCATCAATGCCCATTAACAAACACATTCCGCAGTTCCTGCAACAATGCATTAAAACAGACAATTCTGGAACAGAAACAATTAATTTGTGACACAGCTATAGCACGGCTAGAGCTATCGGCTCGTCGTGAGGTGACTATCTCTAACATTAAGCAAGTCCAAATTGATGACGTCAAGGCCTGAATAACGTAAGGGTGAATTAAAACCCTGATGTCCAAAGGTCCTTATTAGAAACTAACCTAGTAAGGGAAAAGACCATGATGCCAAAAGAAAAAAAAATCCAGTTACCCCCTTCTTTATTCTCTTGTTCAACTTCCATTTTGTGGTAAGCAAAAGAGGAACATTTGGTCGTACACAATTATAACGGAGATAAATATATAGAAATTATTTTCATAAAATGATAGTAAAAATGAAATTTGACGTACATAAGATTTAGCGTATACGGCTTTTTGCCGTAACAGGGAGGAAACATGTCCCTCGCCATCCAATGTTCTGTTCTCTTACCTTTCTGACTTTATCAGCATCACTTTTAATCTAGAATATTTATATTTTTTGCATTTATCTGGCGATTTTCAATCTTGTATTGCATATTTCAGAAGTTTTGGAAAAAGAAAGTTAATGTTTTGGCATGAGTTGCTTAGACAATACACTGCCTATACATCGTAAACAATGAATGGATCAAATGGTGACGTCATGACCCAGTATTAAATCTGTGTGAGCCACTCACTGCGCTGCACAAAAACGTGCACTTGAAATAGATATCGCTAATGCACAGCGATTGAAACATACATGTTTTGAAAGCTGCAACAATGGCTAGGACAAAATATCAATGTTGTCGACTTACGTCATCCCCAAAAATGAGTGACGTCAGCGTGACGTCACAGACACTAAGAGAACATTGTTAATAGCTGGTGAGATATGGGCACAAGAGACATGTGTGAAACATAGATTGTGAAAGTCAACATACATCAACTTGGTGAGCTAACTTTAAACATGCACTGTTGATTTTTTCAACACACTGTCTTTGATGCGACACGATCAATTCAGCCGTGTTCACGTAACCTAAAGCGTGGGTGACGTAAGCGTGCTTGCTGGTGGGTCAAAGTGGGTCAAATCTGGAGTTTAAGAAGATACTTAGGTTGTACTACTACTGCCACTACTACTACGTCTACTAGTACTACTATTACCACTACTTTTACTTCTACTACTAGTACTACATTTGGAATGATGTTCATTGAATTTGACTGTGAAGAAAGTTAGTTGATGATAAAGTGTGCTGGACTGAGTTTGAAATAAAGAGTTGACATTACCAGACACAGTTTGGATATTTTATTTTCAGATAGATGGATGGATAGGTGGATAGATAGATAGATAGATAGATAGATAGATAGATAGATAGATAGATAGATAGATAGATAGATAGATAGATAGATAGATAGATAGATAGATAGATAGATAGATCGATAGATAGATAGATAGATAGATAGATAGATAGATAATGCTGCTGATAATACAGTTAATAAGCAAAAATAACATCTATGCTAGTCCCCTATACACTTCAATCTTGCCTCTAACTGGACCTGGGAATGGCCTGGTCAGAATGTCCTTGTCAGATATGCCATAATATTGATCATTATTGTAATAATATATTTTTTGTTACTGGTCATTATCAGCCACAGCCGCGTCAACATAAGACCTGGAGTCCGCACGTGAGCACAGAGCCATGTTGCAGGTGGCAGAGACGGGCAGAGTGATGGCTACAAAACAAAGTTAGCAAACGCAGAATGAGTATTACACATGCAAATCGGTGTCGTTAAAAAGTATGATCAGGGGGAAAAAAAAGGGGGGGGGGGGAGAAGGAAAATGGCGGAGAAGGAGACGGAAGAGGTATGGGTCGGGGTGGACAGAAGGGGATCTTAACATTTGAAGCTAATTTCATGAATTGTGGGATACTTCTGTGTGTGAATGGCTTGGTGGGGGGGGGGGGGATCTTAACATTTGAAGCTAATTTCATGAATTGTGGGATACTTCTGTGTGTGAATGGCTTGGTGGGGGGGGGGGGGATCTTAACATTTGAAGCTAATTTCATGAATTGTGGGATACTTCTGTGTGTGAATGGCTTGGTGGGGGGGGGGGGGATCTTAACATTTGAAGCTAATTTCATGAATTGTGGGATACTTCTGTGTGTGAATGGCTTGGTGGGGGGGGGGGGGGATCTTAACATTTGAAGCTAATTTCATGAATTGTGGGATACTTCTGTGTGTGAATGGCTTGGTGGGGGGGGGGGGCAGGGGAGGAGGTGGGCGGGTTTTCAGTTGATCCTGGCTTAGAAATGAAGAGTTTGCGTTGTAAAAAAGTCTTGGAAGCGTGTGAAAGGGGTGTCATTGGCGCAGTAGACAAACGGGAGAGAGAGAGAGAGAGAAAGAGTGAGAGAGAGAAAGAGGAAGCCAAAAATACAGAGAGGGAGAGAGACAGAAAGAGGAAATGGAACGGGTGAGAGACAGAATCAGATAATGAGAAACCGAAAGAGAGAGAGAGAGAGAGACAGAGAGAGAGAGAGAGAGAGAGAGAAAGAGTGAGAGAGAGAAAGAGGAAGCCAGAAAGACAGACAGGGAGAGAGAGAGAGATAGAGAGAAAGAGGAAATGGAACGGGTGAGAGACAGAATCAGATAATGAGAAACCGAAAGAGAGAGAGAGAGAGAGACAGAGAGAGAGAGAGAGAGAGAGAGAGAGAGAGAGAGAAAGAGAATGAGGAAGTGAGACAGACAGGCAGACAGACAGACATGTCGGTAGATAAACGAAGAGAAAGCAAAACAGAAAGGCATGATGAAAGAAGGAACAGGAAATAGAGAGAAGGAACTGAAGGATGAGTACACAGAGACAGACCTCAGAGGTTTGGACAGCTCTAGCTGTGAAAATCTTGCGCAAGACTATTTAGTGGCCTTGGTCACAGCATCCGCTCCGCTCCGCTATTTTTACGGAAATGACGTTCGAAAAAGTAAAACACTTTTTACCTATGTTATACTATGTATACTTGTCCTCAGTATCCGATGCGCTCCGCTCCTCATCGCTATAGAGGCAAAGATTGTTTTTACTCTTTCATGCGTCATTTTTCTGTAAAAATACCGGAGCGGATGCTGTGGACAAGGGCACTTAGGACAGACTGTGCTGTGAGGACCACTAAAGTGTGAGGTGAAAATGTGCTCTAGTAATGGGTGTATTACACTTGCGATGTAGATCTCGCTTCTTCCCAAGCAAAGCAATTCAGACAAGTCTGCAAGAGAAAAGCAGAAGATGATTTGACAGAGAGGCCCCGAAAAATTCTCATCAGAGAGGCTCAGCATACACCAACAGACTGCTTGACACAGAGGGACATGAGCAACACCCGCATGGCCATGTGGAGACAGAGAAGAAAAAGCCAACCAAAGCTACCTGTGACACGACTGGAGGCTCTGGAAGCGCTGTCGTCAATTTCTACCAAGCACGACACATGTGTAAAGACTGACCTACAGAATCAGATAGCCTGCGTCTACAGTCCACGAGCATTGGAAGTGCTGAAGGGCATCCAGGACATCTTTGGCGATGGGACATTCAAGAGCTGTCCCAAACACTTTTTTCAGATCTACACAATCATGACCTACGCACATGGACACTACATGCCCGTAGCTTTTTTCCTTCTTCCAGGGAAGTCTACTGAGATCTATTGCAATATGTTCAATCTTCTCAACACCATCTACCAAGAAGTCAATGGAGAGAACCTTGATAGTAAAACCTTGCATCTTGACTTTGAGAAGGCGACCCACAAGGCAGCAACGGAGACGTTTCCAGGAATGACGGTGAAAGGCTGCCTATTCCACCTTAAACAGAACTGGTGGAGGAAGATCCAGGAGTTGGGGCTGTCTGGTGATTACAAATCTCAAGATTCAGAAATAGGCCAGTTCCTGAAGCTCACATTTGGACTGCCCTTTTTTGATTACCTGGACGTCTATGAAAGCTTCGCGTTTGACATTTTGTTCCAGGCCCCTATTGGCGAAAGGATAGACAAGTACCTGACATACCTGACGGAGACCTACATCTGCAGCAATTCTACATTCCCACCAACTTTGTGGGCCAGCACTGATGTCACCAGTAAGAGAACAACAAATGGGTGTGAAGCATTCCACCGAAAGCTGAATGGGCTTTTTTACACCAGTCATCCGTCTGTTTTTGAGCTGTTCGACCGCCTACAAGAAGTGCTATTTGAAAATCATTTCAAGATGCGCGAGGGACGCCCAATTCCACTGCGTGAAAGAAAGAAGCAGGAATGGCTTGCAGCAGCAATTAGCCAATACAAGGACGGAGCCCTTGCAAAAGACGAGTTCCTGAAGAAAATATGCTTTACGTCATTGCCGAACATTGGCTTGTAAATAGCTCCAGAACAAGAAGAGTCTACCATGTAAATAGTGTACATAGTTTTATCCAGTACTGTGAACAATAAAATTAAACACAAACATTCCTAATGCGGCCTCGTACCTGTATCAGACAGTCCCAGGCCTGTAAACACAGAGGGGGAATGCATTACGATTACTAGTACAACTCGATTACAAATCGTTAGGTTCGCACATGCAATGCTTTAATTTTTGTTGAACCACTATAGGTTCGCAAGTGTAATGTTTAAATTTGCTCAAAATTTAATAGGTTCGCAACTGTGATGTTTTGAAAAATAAGGTTCGCAACTGTAATGCTCCCCTAGTAATTGACGGTTTCCCACCCCTCATGGCAGGTGAACGCAGTATGGGTGCGCTCTACCTTTGCCCACCCCGACTCATGTACCATTTTTGCTTGCACCCCCCCCCCCCCCGAGGAAGCCTTGACGTTTGACAACTGCAAATGGCATTTAGCTTGAACTCTTGGACTGTTTCATTAGACATTTCAAAAACACAATAATCTAACCATTTACTGAAGAAAAAGTAAAACGTTTTTAAATCCATCACCATAAAATGGAAAAGCGCAAATAGTTCTCCTTGGACACCCCCCCCCTCCCCCCCCCCCCACCTAAAAAAAAAAAAAGAAAAGACTTCACAAATTGCTGTTGGTCCACCGCTTCTCTCCCCCGGAGCCTACATACTGTACAAATGTTCTGTTTTGTTTGAACGAGAAGATAATAATCACTGCTGGCATTAGTGCACTTGACGAGACGGGATTTTTATATCGGCTAGAAAATTTTATTGATTCTAGAATTTTCTGATTTTATTCAGCGCTGTCTCAAACTTACATAACGGTGAAAGGACTGGGTTTCTAAAATGCACCACTTCTGGATAAAACAAACCAAAAAAACGGTGAAGGAATTTGAAGTGCTTCCTTCAGCCATTTCCTGACGAATTACGACAAAATTGACGCCACAATTCTCCATGTCAGGCAGAATCCTTGTGGAATTTTCTACATGACCTCATTGTGCATACTCGTAGCATCAAGTGCCTGACGTCACAAGACCCGTGCACTGGGGACACGTTGGTCTGAAGGCAAAGTGCTCTCCTCACAGGCCGAAGGTACCGGGTTCCATTCCCCGTCGGTGGAGGCATGTTGGAATTTTGGGATTTTTCTCATATTTTCCTGTCCCTGATCCTAGGGATTGAACACCTAGTTTTCTCGGATAAGGACGAAAAAGTCGGATGGCCCGTGTGCACGTTTCGCACGTTAAAGACACCTTGGCAGTTGGATATCGAGAAAAGCAGGACGAAAGGCCACTACCCGGGCAAAAAAAAGAAAAATAAAGCAATGATACTAAGGCAAATTTCCCAAATTGGATTCAAGAAATAATTATATAGAAGTACAAACACAAAAATTATTGATACGCACGTTTATTGTTGTTGTCATTGTTATGGTTGCTCAAGATTTTGTACACAGACAAATCTGTCTGTAGTTGCTGCACAGGGAGTTCAAATCTGAGCCCAATCCGACGCAAAATAGACCTGATTTACTGAACTATGGCTCGAGTATTTGGTGAATGTAAAAAGGCATATCTATCAATACATCTATTTACCAATTCTCGCGCTATCCACCCCTTAATATTAATTTAAGACTGTAGGATTGAACTTGTCACTCGATATAACAGAGTCTGCCGACACCAGAAAGGTGGGTATAACCTTCGTGGGCGGAACAGAAGGGAAAAAGGGGATGGGGGGGGGGGGTGGAAGTTCCAATAGACAAAAAACAACAGTGTATTATTAATCAGAGACAAAAAAAAAGTGGATCAGGTGTCAAAGTTATCGGGTGGAGTGGGAGACAAAACGGATACTAGAGCTGTGTGTTCTGAGTTTGGAATACAGACTGATCGATTCCTCCGCGTCGGACAGACAGATAGACAGACAGCGGTGAAAGAGGAAGGCGGATAAGGGCATAGAAGACTGAAAAAAATATAGACTGACGGAAACGCAAGTAAGGACAAACAGACAGACAGACAGACAGACAGACAGACAGACGGACAGACAGACAGACAGACGGGGGAATGAGCAGAGGACTGGGAAGGCACTGAAGCACACGAAGGATAGATAAGTAAAGAACAAACAAAATTAAGAACCATTATAAATGCAAGCAGATTGACAGACACACGGACAGGCAGACAGACACAGGTTGAGCGATAGATGAACAGATAACCAGATAGAAATTTAAAGACTGGTGGCATAGATAGATAGATAGATAGATAGATAGATAGATAGATAGATAGATAGATAGATAGATAGATAGATAGATAGATAGATAGATAGATAGATAGATAGATAGATGGATGGATGGATGGATGGACGGACGGACAAACGGACGAACAGGCGGACGGACGGGCAGACAGACAGACTGACAAGCAAACAGAGAGAGGGTGGGAGGGAGGGGGGGGGGGGAGAAATAGATACATAAAATGAAAGAAAAAAAAATGCAACAAGGCCTAGAAGTTTCAGAAACAAATTACCCACCAGCAGGCCTGTATGAACGTCTATAGATTGACCCACCTTAGCCAACAATGGCCAGTACAGTCCGTAAGGAGAGACTACGGCCCGTACTGGACGAGATGGCAGGCGCTAAGGGGGTGTAACTCCTGACGACAAGCCGCGCCGAAGACACGCGATACCGGAACTTGGTCAATAGCAATCGATTTCAAGTTTCCGGTGTCTGTATAGTTCCACATCTTCACTCACTGGGGACCACACATTTTTTTTCTTTTTTTTTTTCGCCTACTTATATTACTTTTTTCTCTCTCTCTCTCATGGTTCTCTCAATCTCTTGGCCTCTCTCTCTCCCTCTCTCTCTCTAGTCCTTTCTGGAATGTTCCTACTATTCACTTCTGCGACTATCCTGGCCAGACGAAATACTTTAGACTTCTGTCGCGTCCGCTCAGAATCACGTAATTTTACCCATGATTGGAGGCGAAATTCCTTCTCTCTGCCCTCACGTTTGGGTTATTGATTCCTGGGGAATGGACGAGGCGTGAGAAAGGGAGTCACAGTAGAGACGGGGGACGGGCGGACGGACGGGGCAGAGTGGATGGACTTCAACATTTCCATACAGTAATAAGAAATCAGTTTGTCATTCAAGCGGACAAAATGGTGTCTCATTCAATGATGATATGGTCAGGTCCTTTCCCTCTCACTCCTTCACTCTGTTTTTCTCTCGTACTTTCCAACCTGTTCTTCATCTTTCCGCCTTGAACCAAGACTCCTTACTCCTGTCATTATTCCTTTACTCTCTCCATCCTTCTTCACTCATTTTCCTCCGGACACTTTTTCCACGCCCCCCCCCCTTTCATCCATACCTCTCTGGCATTCCTCAACCCCTCTATTCCTTTCCGTTTCTCTTACCCCCCCCCCAGCCCATTCCCACCCCTGTAAGTTTCACCGTCTTTCTATTTACTGTATCTTTTCCTTTTTTCTCCGGTCTTGCCCTCCGACCCAAAAATGACCAAGTTCAATACACCATCCCGGCTTTTGCCCGGAGGAGATTCGTTTTTTATTTTGTTTTTCGTCTTCAGAGTTTAGGTACATGAATGTCTAAAGTGGAATTTGATACTTTCCTCGCTGACATGAAATAATGAAGATCTCACCCAGGACACAACAATTAATGGTAACGTTTTCCTCAAAAATTACATTTTTCATGACCTCACACCCTTCACACGGGCTGATTCCAAGATGGTGTAACTTTTCGACACAGTTGTTGCTATAACAGCGTCAAAAATGTATACATTGTTCCCGGCTGCAATGGCAAACATTTAACCGAAATATTTCGCAGACTGGATCTATTTTCTTTAAACAGATTATAATAATTATGGAGCTAAAAACCGCGCTTGGAAAATACTTTGTCTGTTTCTGAAAATAGGGAGATAGCTCCTAGAAACAGTTCAGACAATTTGCCCTTTCGATCAAACATGTTCACACTAGAGATCTAAACCAAAGCAACACAGTTAATATCTCTCGTAAGTGCTTCTTACTGTAGTCTTGGCTCCCAGCAGCAGAATGTGTCAATGTTTCGAGGTATATCGGAGCTGATGCTACACTGAGGACGCCTTAGTACTATTGCTAATATGGCGTAATGTGGGCTTTTGACATCAGAGCCAAAAGAGCCGCCTTGTACCTCGTCACCCCACCGTATTTCCCCCCTCAGCCCCGCCTCCTCCAACCCTAGTAGTCCGGCCCTTTCATTAACGTCTTGTTCGAGTCTCCAGCCGAGAGATCGATTCCCTGGCTGACAACCTGACCAGATGTTTGACACAGAAGACTTGTCACCCTCACACCTTGGTTACTACTGGTCTGTGCTCAGCATTACTCACCCAGTTGTGTCTCGTCTTTACTGTCCTTGCTAGTACACCGTACTGCACGCGATCTCGTCATTATCTCGCTATCGCGTCTTAACAACCCAAATCCTAACTAAAGCTCAGAATATTTTGATGCCAACTGGTGTCTGGACTGGTAAGTCCCGCTGTTCATTACAGAATTAATTTGAAATTAAATGAATTTTACCTTTCTCCAGACAGAGCTTCAAGTGCTGAATACATCAAAATCTCCGTTGATAGCAATAGAAATGTTGCTATGTAAGGGTAGCTTCAGATAGAATTTCTCAAAAGTCTACCGTTGTCAAACGTTGATATTGAAGGTTCTGTATGTTTATTATTTTGTAATTCTAAAATGCATTTATTTTCAGTTGTTGATAAATCTATAATATATCATAAAATTAAAACTCGCCAGGTTTTTAACGAGTCCTGGGGCGGCTCAGACAGGCTGAATTTGCGTGAAATTTGTAAAGTGCCACCCTTTCCACCTGCAGAAAGTTCTCTCTTACAGTCGGAAGCTGCATATGATAGTGACGTGTATTTTTTAAAGTTTGCTTAGTGTCGCTGATTTGGCTCCCGATTCACAAACGCATGAGTCCTTGATATCATCACTTCCTGCCGGTGTGTTCTCTATTAAACAACCTGCCACAGTGCTTTGTTCATTACCATTTCATGACAATTTTCGCCTCGAATGCTGTACGAAGGGCATTAGCGCCCAAAGGGAGTGCAGCAAGACTGACGTACCTAACAACAAACAAATGTACAACAAGAACAAAATGAACTTAAAAGATCAGGCAAGGTGAAGTTGATCCATTTTAATCACCCAGAACTGACTCTCATGAAGAGATGTACTATGGGCAAAACTGGGTACCTCAGCTATAGTAACAGAATTTATTTGCCTATCACATGATGACAGCATTGATTTCATGGGAAAAAAAAACGAAAACAAAAGGAATGCATTTTTCATGACATTACTGGTGTATTCTGGTACGTAAAGCTTCACCATATTGAGCCCTTGATCAGGCAAAACTCAAGATATGCCATTTTAGCATAGAAACTTGGCAGTGGCTACGCTTATGGCAGATTACGCTCATACCCCAATAGAAAAAAAAAAACAAAGAAAGAAAGCGCTGCTGTACGAACGGGAGTAAAGCCGAACAAAGAAAAATGGTGAGTTGTGTTCCCCGGCTGCCGTAAACGTAGCCACTGCCTGGAAAGTTGATCTTTTGTAGGAAGTACCGGCGTTGAACATTGCACTGTTCAAGTTATCATTGATATTTTAGTCCCTGGTTTCACAAAGCGTAGGAATATCCTGTAATAACCTAGAAGTCCTATCTACATGGCCTTGGACGTTAGAGGCGCATTCTAGAGTAAAACTAAGTTTATATGCGTGTTAGGTGGAGGGGGGGGGGTGACAGGGAGGGGGTGGGAGGGAGAGATGATCAGATTCTGATCTTGTTCAAAGCTTGTCACTGTAGACGCCTCTCTGGGACCGTTGCCCTGTGTAGCGTTTTCTAAACGGATTGTCAAGAAAAAAAAAGCTGGCGGAATCTCTTAAGGATTGATTCAAAACGTCTGTCTAGAATTACAATAGCTGGAATCTACAAGTGAATAACTCTGAGACATTTTGCCCTTGAATTCCGAGTGATCGGCCCTGACCAGATCCCAAGGGAAATAATCAAGCACATTTTAAGAGAAGGCGGTTTGCCCGGATTGAGAGCCCGGCCTGTAGATTGTATTACGGACTTGGTTTGTCTCCCTTCTTTTGCTGTTCAAGCTGTCGGGAAAAAGAACAACATTAAAACGTTTGGCATAAATTTCCATGGAATAATTCGTGGTTACATTGCTAGTGCCCTTATGTTGTCTTCCGTTGAAAGTTACCTAAAGCCACCGCCAATCATCCCCCCTTCCCTCCCCCCCCCCCCCCCTCCTAAAATCTATCATCATTCAATGCTTATCATGACACGTGCTGGCTTACGCCATCGCCACAACAGGCCAGGCCGCTAAGTAGAACAAAATAACGGACGGTGAACTTAAAATATCGGGGTATTTTTGCAATGATAACCTCCTATCCTAAATAATGGAACACAGAAATTCTTTGAAAAAAGATGAATTAAACCTACCCCAAAAATGACGCCCCAATCTGCATGTGTATTCCTACCCTCGATGTGGAGCACAAAACACAGTATTCTTTTTAAAAAATCTACCGAAACCAGTGACTCTCCTCCCTCCTCCCACACCCCCCCCTTCCCCGTGCCAGATGAGTTTTCCATTTCCTGTATTCACTCCCCCCCCCCCCCGTTATTTTCCCTCTTCCATCTGTTCTATTGGCACCACCGCAGTTGAAGAGCCCATCAAAACAGCGCGCGTGACTGAAATGTTTTGTCACTGGTTAAAGAGAGAAAATTGAATTCACGAGAGTAAAGGTCGCGTAGAACATTGGTGGCAGGCCAGGCCTCATTTAAAATGTAAAAAAAAAAGTTGCGAGAGGGGAGCAGTTTACAAAAATGTAATGGAAAAGGGGTAGGGCGGGGTGGGCGGGGGGTGGGGTGGGGGGGGGGAGCAGTTACGGTGGGCATTGACGCCCGGAGTGGAAAATCTTGTCACTTTTAGAATCAGGTTTATACATCCAATTTCAATTAATTTATTTAGCACTGCGGGTTTTGTCTAAATCTGAACAACAAGCCCCCCCCCCCACCTCCCCGCCTCCCCCCCCCCAACTCCACACCTCCCCGTTCTCTTCAAAAGCCTTTCTGAATGTCAGCTTCCCAGAGACCCAATTGGGTTTTGGAGCTCTTTGATTGGAAAACCACAAAAAATTATAGAGCCAGCTCTGAATACAATTCACTGTGACCATATCGGAGTGTTCACGTTATGTGAGAGGTATGAGGCAACAGATACAGCAAAAACGACGTACATCGATTTTTTATACTTTATTTATTTGGATGGAAACTGATAATATTTTCATTCATTTATCAGTCAAACCAGGTCAACCGTTTTATGAATAGCGTCGCCTGTGTCGACAAAACTTGATGTATAAAAAGGTTTCGGCCACGATCAGCTAAGAGCCCGTCGGTATTCAGCAAGACAGCAATTCTTAGAGTGGCTACCCCGGGTACCGGCCGAAAAAAGGTGACTGCAGCGTCAAAACGACAACCAGAACTTTCTACTCTACGATAATAAATCGTGCATCCGTGGGGGAAAAAAAGGTTTTCTGCTAACCCTTTGTTTGCATACATCACAATATTCCCCAGACAGACTCTTCAAGAACATGTTTTTTTTAACATCTTGCGGGACGAATGTTTCTTTTAAGCGAGTTCCTTTCTTCGCTCGGTTTCTTTTGTTGTTGCCTTGAGCTGTTTTGGTTTTTTACTCTTCACACGAGCTCTGAATGAAAGGCTAGAAGATCAAGCAACAGAAACTTATAACTGAACGATTGCAAGTGTGAACAATTTTACGAGTTCGAGTGTGAAACCCTGTGGTTTCTTTTGTAATCAAAGGCATCAGTAATGGTTATGATTAACTGTCGTACTTTAATACACTGGTGATTTTAGCACATTTTCTAATTGTCTAAGCAAATGCTGTTCCTTCATAAATATGTGGACTGATCGATTGGTGACAACTATATTATATTTATTTAGTAATTATTTAGTTACTGTTCTATCAGCTGTTCTCTGTCTGTCTGTCTGTCCCGCTCTTTCTCTGTCTGTTTGTCTATCTTCTATGACTGTTCTTTGTTTTATTTCCACTAGGTCTGTCACCCTTTCGAACTTTTTTTCACCAATTATTCTCCCCCCCTCCCCCCCCCCCCCCGCCCAATAATATTCCGTGAGATAAAAAAAAAAACACCCACACAGAGAGATCTGACCCACAGACTCCAACAGACTGACGTACACACACCAAGTATGTCTGGGGCCCCGGTAGATTCCATTAAGGACAACAATGATCCATCATTTTCTCAGATATTGACGGCGCTCCAAGTTCTGGGAGGCTGGGCTCATCTCCATACTCCCTGTGTGTTCACACGGTCTAGAACGCCAGTCCCACCTCCCCTTTCCCCAATTCTCATACTCCTTTTGTATGTATAGACATTCATGGTGGAGTCGGGTGGGGGTGGTGGTGAGACAGAGTAGACAACGAGATGCCATCTAAACACTCCGCCCCCCCCCCAACACACACACACCTCTGCTGTTTTTCCCCTCTCTCTAGGACTAGATCTTATTTAAGCTTACCCGAGACCTGTTCCAACACAGCACTGGATGGTAAGCTACGCATTCTAGAGCTGGGAGTGTACTCTCTATTGAACTTTCGGCAAGGTTCCGTGGGGAAGCGTTCAGAGACGTCCCCGGGGTTTGTGTGTGTGTGTGGGGGGGGGGGTGGCTGGCTGTCAGACTATACTTCCTCATTTTAGAGGGACGGAGTGTGTTGAGGAGGGAGGTTGGGATCAAGAGGGGCAACCTCCTCCAATATGTATCTTCACATTCGTATGATTTCAGAACCGGCCGTCTTACCATATCTCCCTTTTACTGTCCAGCCCCCCCCCCTCCCCCCATCAAAAACCACCCTCTACCCTTACTATTCAATTCTGACCGAGGAGGGGTGGGGGAGGGGGTGGCCCTGAAAGAGATGAACGCCGAATAGGGGTGGGGGGGGGTGGCCTGAAAGAGATGAAAGCCGAATAAACTTGACTCTCCCCCACCTCCTCTTCCCCACCCCACCTCCTCCACCCAATATCAGTCTAGCCACCCGGGAGAGAACAAAAACGAGCAAAACGAAAAAAATCGTTTCTTACATAATTATACAAATTAATTCCGTCGAAAAGCGGTTCTTGGCCGTTTATCTTGGATCTTGTCCAGCTCCTCCTGCAGAACTTATCTTTGACCCTACACCGACACCCCCCCCCCCAAATCGGTGAGGAGAAGGGATAAGTAGGTTAGAATAAGGAGAAACAGGCACGTGCTACTGTGTACGACAATATCCCCCTTCGCAACATGACCAAAACAAACGATGCGCATCGTTTCTCATTCAGAAAACGGACCAGTTAAAACAAAACAACGTTTCGAAGGGGGAAATCGGAAAACAAAAGACGGAAAGCCAGGAGAGTTCTTCCCACACACTCCAACATTCCTTTTTTCTATTCCTAAAACCTACCAGTGTAAACATGCCTTAAAGCGATTACGAAATAACAGTTGAGTCGCTGGGGCAGAAACACTTACAACACAAGTATTGGCAGTGAAAACAGTAGTTAGTTAATATATGCTTGTATTAGTGTGAGCTTGATCTGATACAGTGATCAGTATGCTTGTATTACCAAAACAGTTTATGATGAAATCTAGCTAGGACCTTCGTCTATTGACTATAGCAGCTGGTGTGAGCAGGAATGGAATGTGATGGCGGTGGTGTAGGTACGAATACCCTGAATATACATGACAGGGTGAGTGGGTGCATGTGTTTAAATGGCCCTTGGGGAACCACTGGGTAAGAACAAAAATGGATGACAGCTGAAAAAAATTAATTATTCAGTAATGTACAGTCATGAAAGTGTTGGGTCAGGCAGTCAACTAGAGGTGTTGGAACAGAGCATGGTATAGAATGAAAGATGGATGCCTGGAGATATTAAACTGCAGACAGAAATAAACAAGAGAAAGATAGAGAGACAACGTGATACAGAGACAAGGACATACAGACAGACAGAGAAAAAGTCAAACACAGACAAACAGATGGATAGATAGATAGATAGATAGATAGATAGATAGATAGATAGATAGATAGATAGATAGATAGATAGATAGATAGATAGATAGATAGATAGATAGATAGATAGATAGATAGGATCCAACAGACAAACTCAGCAGAAAATATATCATAAAAAACACAAACAGACAGACAGGCAGACCACTGATCAAATGACTGAATAAAAAAAACAAAGTCTGTCTGTAAATTACGCAGTCTGAGATGACACAGTTTCTGATCTATCTACCACAGCCAGGACTGATCTACCACAAAAAACCTCATTTACTAATGTGACTTCCGGGCTGTTAATTCAGTTTCTCTGATAATTGAACATTGTTACAGAGCCTATCTTATCTCTCTCCCGTCTACGTGTAATGTCATTAATTCCCTAGCTGTGCCGCCGTCTACATTTGGAAACAAAATCAAATTTAACAAGCAAGCTGCACTATATTCGCGCCAAATTCCAAAGCCCCTCGTGAACAAAGATTAGCGGCAGGGCAGACCGGCACCGCCCCCTTTTTACTTCTTGCCGATGTTGGTTTTCATCATCGATATTGTCCACTCCAGACTTTTTGTCTGTCATGAGGAGGGCTTTTTCGATCCTCTGGCGGATACAAAGACCGATCCCGACCAGATGAAGAAGAAAATGCGTAGCGTGGGCAGCTCGATTCTTCGCACAAGCCAGGGGTTCTCAGACTTGTGGAAAAGACAAATCCAAAGGTTTCATCGAAAATAGATATCTGGGAATTTTATTCTTATTTTAACCTTCTATTGCGCAGACAAAATTTGCCAATCAGAACACTTCTGAAATAAAATGTTGAACTGCTTTTAAATAGTCAGATTAATAGAACAATCTATTGAATATTTCAATGGAAAAATTATTAGTCAATTAGCCCTAGCTCAGCAGAGACATCAGACTTGCTCTAGCTAGGGATGAGATCTTAGAATATCCCAATCTACAGGTTTCTAGTAGCGTTTTCTCGACATTTATTGCAGTCGAGTGTGCAATGTGGCGCATCAATAGCTTTTGTGGGTGATTGATTAGCACAAGAGTGCTGACTGGTGCAACATTTATCACGAAAAAAAAAAAAGATGTAAATAATGGAAATAAATGAACAAAACTCACCAAGCACTGTTTCTGTTACGAAATAATTTCTCTTTGGATTAAACCAAAAGAGGTATTATCATATAAGATGTACAAACTAGAGTAAAGTTTTCTAATAATGATGTGCAAAAAAAAAAAAAAATGATCTTCCGTTAAACAGAACAGAACGGTTCAAATGTGTTGTGAGTACCAGGTTACCAAAGCGCTGACTACAGCTACAGATGGTGTAGGGGAGTATTTCTGGAGCTACCGTAAACTACCAAAATAACACGTGATTGTGTTGGTCATAAACTATGTGCCGCTGGTCGTGGTGTTTAATTAAGCACAAAAATAAAGCTTACCGAAGCTGCGCTATCTGAACTCTATCTTAGTTTGTGCACATACCTAGTGCTTCATCACAGAGGTTTCTCATGAACAACCAGCACCCCAAACCATCGACATTTTTAGAACCAATCTGTCCAATTATTCGCATCCAACAATTCTGGGTATCGACATTGTAAACCCAAATGTCGAACTGAGATATATATTGGCTTTTTAGTGCTTTAAAGTCTAGCAATGTGAATGTTAATCAATTATATCTTCAATCTACTTAAAAATATTTATAAGGATAGAGATTATTGTTCTTCTGTCATTTCTAACTAATTGTAAATAAAAATGATCTCCCGTTTTTCCAAAACCACAAATTATATCCGCTCACTTGGGAGACACCTATTTATCTACATCATGGAATATCCTCTAAATGCGTAGTCGATATCTATACGTTCAGACTTTGGAGAAAACATGAATGATCTATGTGCAATCGTATTTGCATTAAGAGACGAGACTTGGTCCAGCCTTTTTACTCATTACATACAACAACAAAAAAAAAGTCCATTGCAAAGGAAATATAACCCACGAAATCACAAATCTTTATCATTGGGAATAGTTTGTTCCAACATGGTGATTACTGACACATCACACTACAGTATTGTCTACTTCTCGAGTCACACTGCTCACTACAATGGTTGACTGAGTGCAGCTATGGAAGTGGGGAACCTCGTGCGTCATTGTGTGCGCTAATTGACGATAAAATGAAAAATAATCATTTCTTGACCTCTTTATGTTGCTGGGACTCAGCCACGCCCTGAAAATTATAGGTCAAATATGTCACCAAAATAATAATTATACAAACTGGTTGACAGAAATCCTGGCAGATCCAGTGTTGACTAGTGTCATACTGAACTCTACAGGACATGTCCGGGTGTCTGGAACTAGTTCAGAGACACAACAGACGTTCTGTTGCAGGTTTTATACAAAAACGAACTGCATGCGCCGTGAACATGCTGGGATGATTACAGATTCTGTGTAATGTCGATGGACATCTGATATTTAAAAAAGCATCAATGCTTTTGCTGGGTTATGTAGGGCGGGTTTCCATGCGCACTGAAACGGAAACGGCAATGTCAAAAATCCACCAAAACGGCGTTTCCATACACATAAAATTATTCTCTCTATTCACTACTCGAAGGGCTTTTGACGTTTCTGTTTCCGTACACATTGAAAACACGGCTTCAGTGATGTCAGTCATAAAATGCTATGGGAAAGACGTCCATAACCTTTCTGTGGCGTAAAATACATGTATGATTTAATGTGCATGATGCATTGTGGATCTGAACTGTATTTCATGTGACTTAAAGCAGTTTAAAGACAAGCAATCTACTCATTTGCAACTCTATCTTATAAGATAGAGAATATAAACCTATAAGAATATAAACCAGCTTTACGTGATGTGAACGCACATGATTATTTGGCTTCATAAATGTTAACTGCAGGTGAGGTGACTGCCAGGTGAAGCGACTGCCAGGTGATATAGCGATGGGACCACCAGTACAGTTACATATTAAACCTTTCCTCAGAATGGGAGTAGCAGCTACAGATTTCACACTGTCCTCGCTGAGGGTCAGACAGAATGATACAGACAGTCAACATCAGTCATGTTTTAAATCAGTCAACAATACGTCATAGAAAAAAGCAACAACAGCAGGAAATGGAAGTTGCTGACTGCACCTGTCACAATAATAATCATCATCATCATCATCATCACCACCACTATAAAGATCTCTCGTAAATAATAAAAAAAATATTCATGAAAGAGAGACAGGACAAATTACTACCACTAGGAATTATTTCATGGGGTACACAATATAATACTATTTCCTCAAAAACCTGAGCGTGTTTTCTTTGACTGTAAATGTAACTTTTATACCGTACAACAAAAATAAATTTAATACCAACATAGTCAAAGAAAAAAAAAAGAATCAGGTCTCTAGAACAGTGAGATGAATCCATGTAAAAAACATCCCTTTAAAGTCCGTGACCTGATGGGTCATGTTCAGCTTCATCGTTCTCTCCATCAGCATCCACATCATTAATTGTTTACAACATCAACCACAGAATAAACAAGGGCGATGAAAATCTGAACCACAATAACCATGTTAAAAAAAAAAATGGCCTTCGGCCTTGAAACTGTGGCATCAAAATGGCTAATATCAATTAAGTCTGACTCAGTAGATTCTACTTTTTTGTTTTCATAATCATTTTTTTTTTTTTGCCGCTTTTTTCTCTGTTTGCTGTTGTAGCCTAAAGTATGCCTCGAGATAAAATTTATAAATTTGAATTTCATTTTCCACCGTTCTCATTATTTGCTATTTCCGTCAGTCTCTCCATTTTTTTTTTTTCAACATTGAATGGAAATGCTAGCATGCAATGACAAATACCAGAAACAACAAACGTTTTATATTAGTACACAATTAATGTATCAGTTTTTAGCTCTGTACTTTATGGCTGCTGCATAAATAAATTTGAGCGCCAGATCTGAGGGCTTGCTGGAAACAATGACGATGACATCATAGGCGGGGGGGGGGGGGGGAGGGTGGGGGAGTGGGGGGGGGGGTGGGGGGGGGGGTAGTACACAAGAAACTGAGGAAAAGTAGATGAGGGGCAGAGGCATACACATGAACTGACTTTTTAGCGACATACGGACGGCAGTAAACAGAGAGTGTCCAAAAACGTACTAATTTCATGAATGAGCATACACATTAAAAAATGTAACTAGCGACAGGAGGAAAAGCATATGGAAGTATAATTATGTATATAACTGCATTAACCCTCTTGCGCCCAGTGTACCATATTTGAAATATGTCAACAGGAGCCAAAATGCTCTGTCTTTGATCCACTTACTTTTCCTATTTCAGTCAGAAATATTTTTACCAGTTATATACTTATATTTTGACAATAACCTGACTGTTCAAAATCAGTTGAGCATATTATTTCAGAAGTTTTTGGGATTGGTAATTTTCGTCTTTTCGTCTGGACACTAGAGGGTTAAAAATAACGATAATAAAACAGATAAAAGATGAAAATTATTCAAGAGAGGATAACGAGGAAAAAAGGGGAGACAACATTATGACCATAAAGAAACAATGCAGCATCAGGCGTTTGTAAGCGGAGATAACAAGGGCCAGTAACTTTGGAAAGGTTGAAATATTGCAAGAAAGCGTAACTGCAATAAGGAAAATAATCAATCTGTCAGGGTAGAGAATGATGTGTCAATCAACTCACCTGAGATCTGAGATTTTTCTGTGACGTCGCTCGCCGGTGTGCAGGGGCATATCCTTGCCGCCCATGGCAAATCTCTCCAGGAAGGAGTCGGGCCGACGCTGCGGCCGTTGTCTTCCGCCGGAGGCCCATGTTTTGATAAGCTGAGGACAGAAAAATAAAGTGAAGGTCAGCGACCACAGAAATTACAGATATCGTCGATACACAGCCAGCCGGTGGGGCCGAGCCGCCCACTAGCAGAACAAACTGAGGTTATCGTAGTTGCTGAGGTTTCTCTGTAGACCAACGAACAGCCTATAAATATACTATCTTCACCGACGATCAACCGGAAGCTGTAATTGGTTTGAGCACTCTCTAGTATGCCTGGTTAGCACAGCTACCAAAGCTCACATTAGGATCACTGATTTTACTGTGTAGTTATTGAAAATAGTGTTTAGCGTCGTCGGCATGGACGAGAACATGAGGAGATCACATTGTGATTTGGAAGTGCTTCAGTAGGGCCATTTATTCCCAGGGGTTAGGGTTAGGGTCGGGTTCAAAGTTGGGGTTAGGGTCAGGTTCAGGGTTAGAGTTCAGGATAAGGTCAGTTTCAAGGTTGGGGTTCGGGTTATGGTTGGGTTAGTGTCAGGATTGGGGTCGGGTTCAGGTTCAGATTCAGTGCTGGTCTTGTAATGACTAGTTCGATGCCTAGAACTAACTTTATTTTTCAGGGGGGGGGGGATGGGGGGGGGGCAAGTGTACACATCAAAGTTGAGCCTTCTGCAGGTACCGACCTAGAGGACATTGCCTTGTCCATAATCATAACCCTAACCTGTGGGCAAAAACCCCGCTTTGTCAGAGCACTTTCTTGTGATATTATTTGTTCTGTCCACCCGAGGGACGCCACGGCGAAGATAATTAATTGACCATGCGTGAAGATGTGATGTGTGTATAGGAATGGGAGCGTAAATAGACCGTGTAAATTTCTAGAACTTATTTGAAATAGGCAAAACTATAATAGTACATCGCAAGGATGTGCATAGTCTGGAAGAAAATGCAACTTTTACTTAAGGAGTGGAAGAAGAATTAGCTGGCTACAACATGGTACCTTGTGTTTGCCACTACAATCATACTACTTCATGAACTGCAGATTTTCGTGTAGCTATTCAAGTGGGGATTGTTGGTGCGCTCTACACTTTAGGCCGTCGGCTTATTAATATGCTTGTTCTGTTTACTTGTTGCTGGTAGTAATTTTAAGAATGACTGTACAATGATCAAACTGGATTGAGGAATTCATGTCTGATTTGTTGTTATTATCATTATCACAAGTTGGCCCGCTGACTCGGGGAATACACAGAACTGAAGTAATTTTTAAAATTGAACTTAGATCAGCAATGCATAAACTAAGGCGCAGAACGAAATTTCCTGTCGTGCTTTGTAATTTTATTGGAACAAAAATGCGTCTTTTTTTTTGTTTTTGCTCCAAAAGTCAGAACATTTCTTTCTGTTCAGCTCAGGCGTGGTTCAAAATCAACGACAATACTAAAAATATAGAAAACTTCGAGACCTTTTAAATATGCGCGCGTAATCTTCACCCCTTTCTTTGCGTAATATGACATTTTGTAGAATTTAAGGATCCACGGTTAAAAAGCCTTTCATGATTACATTGGAGACCTCCCTTCCTTTATATTATTATTATTACGAGAACTCAAGTCCCACAATGTGTAAATTCAGGCGCAGAAAGAAATTTCCTGTCATACTTTTTAATTCTACCCGAAGAAAACTGTGTTTTTTCCGGTTCAAAATGCCGGAACGCCTTCAACTCATTTGTGACTCAATATCAACAAACGTATTAAAACTCAAGTGAACATCGAGACTTTCTGAAATATTATGCACGCCCACCTTCATCTCTTTCTATATGTAATCTGATATTTTGTAGAATTTAGCGGTAAAAAAAAAAGCCTTTCAAGATTATACTATAGAAAGCCTAACTTCCTTTAGCATTGTTCTTCTGTAGCACGATAGACACGTATTCACATGTGAGTAACGCTTCTGACATAAGGTATACATTTCATAAACTTACGTTCTTTTTATAGCATCATGCTTGTACCATGTACAGTAAATACCGCAGTATCAGGCAATATCTATGGCGGACGCAAAAATGGGTGTGTCGCAAGTTGCAAAAGAGAGACAGAGCAAACGAATGAAAGCAGAGATGTTGCTCCAGGTCATTTTGAATCAACATTTTTTAGGGCTGAAAAGAGGGAGGAAGTAGAAGAGAAAGCCAGACATGAACTAGAAAAAAGAATACAAAGAAAGAATAAGGCAAAAGAGGTGCAAAATGCCCACAGCAGCGGAGCCCCAGGAGAGGGTGAATCTCATGCCCAACACACAAAATATTGTGAAACAAAAAGTAATGGAATGTGGGAAAATAATACAGATCGTTTGAGCTTTCACATTACGTGCACGGGAAGAAGGTCGCGTGTCCCCTGCCTGTTCAACCTACCCTGAGCATAACTCAAATCTCGGGGAAAACCCGTAGACTTGACCTTTTCATAGTGAAGATGGTTTGTTTCAGGCCAAAGTTCAGAAGATTGAAAATCCCTTAGAAATGGAGAGACGGCGATGTGGTGTAAAAAAAAAAAGTGTACGCAGGAATAACGGGTGTCTTTGCTGGACAACCTGCCCCTTGAGTATGGACAAGAGATGTCGCTATGGTGGGACTTGGGGGATGGGATGGAATAGGATGGACGATAATAAAATAATCATTAACGATACGAGATTATAATCCCGTGGGTCGTTCAGGCCTAGAGTTCTTTTTTTTTTGTTGGCGCCATAAATTTGCAGAAAACTGCATTTTCTTTTTATTTTTCTGAAGTTTTGACTTTTCTCGTACATTGTTATGACGTAACTATCCGAAATCGTATTTCTTCACTTTAGTCAGGCAACGAGTGACCACTGGCCATCACCTTGTTGCAGAGAACATACTTTGAGAAAACATGGTTCTGGAGCAAGTGGTTTCAACCATGTAATAACACATTCCTTATGTACACAGCCAAATCGGCGTGGGGGAAATCAGTGGACTAGTGGAGTGGAATTCTCACTGGGTTTTCAGGGGAGTCATAACCAGGAAGAGGAGGGATTTGGAAGACAGGAGGAAGATGTGGAAGACAGGAGGAAGATGTGGAAGACAGGAGGAAGATGTGGAAGACAGGAGGAAGATGTGGAAGACAGGAGGAAGATGTGGAAGACAGGAGGAAGATGTGGAAGACAGGAGGAAGATGTGGAAGACAGGAGGAAGATGTGGAAGACAGGAGGAAGATGTGGAAGACAGGAGGAAGATGTGGAAGACAGGAGGAAGATGTGGAAGACAGGAGGAAGATGTGGAAGACAGGAGGAAGATGTGGAAGACAGGAGGAAGATGTGGAAGACAGGAGGAAGATGTGGAAGACAGGAGGAAGATGTGGAAGCAGAAAGAAAAATCGTGATGTCATAAAATGAGAACGACACAGTGTCATAAATAATCATGATATTTTTGAGTACATCTTTTCGCTGGCCACCTAGAGTACTCGGATAGACCCCCCCCCCCCTCCCCCTCCCTCCCCAGGGGTTGCTGGCGAGCACGAGCAAGAGAATCAAGGAGTTACATCTTCCTCTACATGAATAATGTGTTTCAGGAACCACCACTAAAGTCTTGGCTCGGCTCACCCAGTGAGGTTGTGGAGGGGGTTGGAGGCACAGACTTTGCCCCCCGCTTCTCCCACAAACAGATCAATAACTGGGCAGAGATAACCTCGTCTTCTACATCAGCGGATCTGTCTCCCAGACCCCTTCCACCCCTCTACTCCACCTCCCATCCCCCACCCCTCGGGCACCCCTTCCCCACCCACCCCTCAGCCCATGTCGCTACAGTTCAGCGCTGCCAACATCATCATTTCTAGCAGGATCAAGCAGTTAACTGGACCACCAGCTCGCTGTCGGTGCCGGTCTGTACGGGTCTGCACGGGTCACAAGCCGCTGACAGGACAACATTTATTCTAAATAAATTTCTATCCAAAAATCTGACAAAAGCGTAATGGCTGTAGAGTTCTTGCGTGAAGGGTACAAATCTTCTCGCCAAGCAAGAGATAACACATTCCAAAATGTAATATCGTTAGCCGCATTTAAAAAACAGAGAGAGAGAGAGAGCGCGAGAGAGAGATGTGCTGCAAATTAAAGTGCAGGCTATTTGTCCCTGAGTTTAGATCGCACGAGGTACAGAAGAAAATGTTGCATTCACAGAAAATGATGAAGGAAAAGGATGGAAAACGTGACGCCGGGAATGAGCAGAGCAATTTAAAACCCAAATTCGATCAATTTTAGACATACGTTTCAAGGCCGAATGTTGAATATTTCATGTCACACTGGAATTTGATGGAGAAGACACAGGAATTCGGAAAGCAGATACGTAAGAAATGGCAGCTCAGCGGTTCAAGAACAAAAAAATTATAACTTTTTTTTGCCCTTTTGATCCCCTGAAAAATTAAAGAAAACAAAGATAATTAACGTCAACAACAAACAACAAACATTAAGAACAAACACAGAAACTTGCAGGGCTATGACTTGTTTGCCTTGTATTTTCTGTTCATAAACAATTCCATTCAGTTTCACTTTTTAGAGAGTTAACCAAGACAATGACTTGTACATACTTGGCTATACCCAGGTCACGAGGGATAGCCAAGAATACAACAAAGCCAGTTTATTTCGTTGCTTATTTTTTGGTGTTTTTTGTTTCAAGTGTAGACCCAAGTAAGATTTTCTCTCTCAACTTTCCGCCGACAGAATGTGCTATGAGTCATGGTTCGTGTTGGCTAGACAATTGAAATGCTGTTCTAGGCAAAATCTCAATAACAGGATCTTAGTGAGCTAATGTATTGGCGTGGGTACACTTCAAACTGCCAAGAAGACAGACCTAATGTCCTTATCTGAACAAAATGTCCGATTCCTCGGGATTATAAAATAATAATTTAAAAACAAACGCAGCAAACAAACAAAACAATACATTTCTCTATCTCCCGTGAAGTTTGTTTAGTGTAGGAGGTAAGGCCCATTGTACACCGTTTAACCTACCAAATTGCTGACACTAACACGGGGCCAAGAGGAAGTGGGACAGACGGCAAAAAACGATGATTCTGCGGAAAACACGCGCGATTAGTGCGTAAATCTTAATGTTTAACGTCGTGGGCGTATAGACCGGTACAGACTTCAAGTATTCTAAGTGTATGTGTGGGGTGGAGGGAGGGGTGGTGGGGTACTTTTATAGCAGCCTCACTCGCGAATCCACCATGAATAAATACACAATGGACGTCTCTCATGCACCGCACAGAGGTTGACAGTCATCACAATGGACGTCTCTCATGCACCGCACAGAGGTTGACAGTCATCACATGGACGTCTCTCATGCACCGCACAGAGGTTGACAGTCATCACAATGGACGTCTCTCATGCACCGCACAGAGGTTGACAGTCATCACATATTCAACATAAACAAACAAACAAAAAACTCGACTTTCTCCTCTTGCTTGAAACACGATTTTCAAACATGCCGCAGTTGAACGGAGATTCACAGAACCCCTGGCATACAATCATGATAAACATTACATTTCTGTTTGTATAAAAATACATAAATATTTATTATATAAACATCTGTACATTAATATGTTTAGGATATAAAATTAGATATGAAAAACTAATTTCTCCTTCAATAGTCCACCCATTCACTCATTCCTGCATTCGCTATTCCATTTACGGACATACTTAAAGTCTCGTTCATTTATCCATCTCATTCTTTCGCCAATGCAGTTTAAGTTAGGAATCATGCAAGAAGTTTGTCTTCTACTGTCAGAACGTATTCATGTTCATCCATGGGTCAAACAACAATACAGCATACTGTTAATCTGCACCTACAGTAGTGTTTCTGACGGTGTATAGTATTTAAAAAATGGTGACTATGGCTATGACCACGTGACAGTAGGTGTTCAGTATTGGCTCTGTCTGTGTGTGTCTGCGTGTGTGTATGTGAAATTCCATTTGTGGACAAGGTAATTGCTGTAGTTTATTGCCGATAAATAGCGGATCGTCTACATACATTACAGTGACCCCAGTTGCACAAACAACTGCAGCAGCAACGTTACTACCACCATTAGCAACACCCACCACAAGGATATGAAAGACGTTAACCCTCTACACCCGGAGTGGAGAAAAAATAATTTCGTAAAATGTCAGAACTAAATGTTTACTGTTGTCTCAAAGACCGTTGGTTCTAACTCTATTTGCGTGGAGCAAGCTAGGTCCAGACAGCAGACAGAAATGCATTTTTACCCATCCCCATCTCACGATAATGCACCTCCTGTTAAAGTCAGATCTGCCGAGTTATGAAAACAGTTCATGTGTGCCAAAATCGCATTTTAATATAATTTCATAGAATAAAGTGGACGGAGATTCACACAAAGTGATCTTCCTATCTGAGTTATACTTTTGTGGGACATATCGCGGGTATAGAGCAAAGTTGTTGCATCTCCAGTGATATGAATTGGGGTTCACAATGGCAATACTGTAATAATGACAAATTGCTTCCTGCAATTTTTTTGTTATTCCGCTATCTTTAACCAGTTCCAAGTTACAGAGAAGCAGTATTGTTGTATCTCGTTTAAAAATGAGATCATTTAGACCGGTATTGTGGTATTTCCGAGTAGGCTCCCATTATTCATATCACTGGAGATACAACAATATTGCTCTATACCCGCGATAGTGTTGTTTTCGTTATCACAAATTGGAAATTGAACAAAGCATAAAGATGCGAGATACGCCAAATTAATGTATCTTTTCGTATCGCATAAACGTTTGTGTTGGGCTCATACTTTGATATTCCTGTATGCATGTTACTGCAGCTTGATGCAGGACACATCGGGACTTGAAAACAGAGTGAAGCCCGAGACACAGAATATCGAGAAGAACCTTTCCTTCTCCCACTATAATCCACAAACTGCGCGCGTATAATAAGGTGAGTACTAGACTTTTGTTCACTTATGAAGAAGTGTGGGGCGCACTGTTGTATTGTTGATATCAATGATACGCGCACAAATCGACGGACGGAATTTGTCTCGATATCTTGTGTCTCGGGAGGAGCTATGTAAATAATTCATCATGTCGAGTCAAAATTAACAAGATGAAGAGCTTGCGATTTTCCAACAAGGCTTTTGTTACTCGACCGTAGACTAATTACAAAGTCAAATACAGAAAATACAGAGTTCTATTCACTGCTCATCTATAGCTTACAATGTAAAACTTTACGTTTCCCTAACAAAAGCATTCCAGGAATAGAATTTCCAATGACTACATTTCGGCAAGACAGGAGTGCCCAGTGTGGCTCAGTGTGTACATAATCTTCTAGATGTGCGAATGTGCGCCAGCTTGGACATGGTTATGTAAACGTGTGGTGACATGTTTGTGCGGGTGTGTGTGTGTGTTGGCGCATGTGTATCCGGTCCCGGCGCGTGATGCCAGGAATCAAAATGGAGGCACGACAGGAAACAGCCAATCAGGCATGTCAGCCAACGGATGACGTCACCATCTCACGCTGAATCAAATCTGGCCAGTGCCATTTTAAAGGCAAAAAAAAATAAAAAAATCAGAGCATTTTGTGAAACTGTAACATTTTATTCTCCCCCCCCCCCCCCCAATTTCCCAGTGCCCCACCCAATTCTCTCCCCACTCTCCTTTCATCTTGTGATCTGATCTGAAAAATACTATTCAGGACTCCAAAACCCATCCAGAGATTTGAGTCACCAAAGGCAAAGGGGGGGGGGGGAGGCGGGGGGGGGGGGAAATCAGATCAACCACACCGAACTGTGAGAGATAGACCACACACACACACACAGAGACATTCTTACACACACAAAACAGAGAAAGATAGAAATTCAGTTATATTAGTGAAGAAATAGCTTCCTTAATTAGATTAATTTCGGGAACTTTCTATAGAAATATCTATATGTCATCATATAATAATGGAGCTTGGGCCCAACTTTGTCCCCGCAAAGGCTTTTTTACAACGCAACGTAGAGAAAAGAAACTTGGCACATGTAGGTAAAATTCATTAAGCCTGTACGTGTCGAGCTCATTTTTTCCCGAAACGCTTTACTTTTCCCAGAAATTCAGTTATAATTATCAGTTATCAATTCATGATTGCGAATACGAGGTGATAATGTACTTCCGTCAATTCCGTCATTTCCGCCTCTTACCGGAAATGTAAACTCTCGAACTAGAGTTCACTTGAGATCCAACCACGCCAAGAAAATTTTGATACCAAGTAAAATGTTATACAGATGAGGTGAGTGCCATTCATTCATACCAAGAAAACTGTAGAAACATTTATTGTGTGCTTCAAGCTCGAAATGAAATAGTTTTATTATAGATCTCGGAGTGTCAGTGATGCCAAGAAAACTTTGTCGAAAGGCTAGGCCTCTCACGCCTCGAACTCTAGAGCTAATGCTTAAAGAAAGGAAAATGTAATAATAATATAAAAAAAAGAATCACGGGATTTTGAACAAGATCTAGATCTACTGCCGCTCACACAGCTCGGATTTGCGTGAACTTTTACATATGCCTGCCCTGCGACCCGCAAAAGGTTCTTTTTTAGATTTGGAGTCTTGAAAAGGTGGGGAAGTATTTTTTGAGTTTGCTTTATGCCGCTAGTTATCTACTTTTGATCCTCCATTCTTTACGAACACATGAGCCCATGACGTCATCATTTCCAGAAAAATTCTCCTATCTATCTATTAATAGCCAATTTTTTTGTGGATGACCCAAAGTGTCTCGACATCAATGAATGTCTTTGTGCTGATTCCTTTCGGTCTGGAATGCTGTGCTTAACCATTCGAAGAATGGGGCAATTACTAGTATATATAAAGACCCATGTAAGTGGTTGGTCGGTGAATAAGTGAGTTTTTTTCCTCGTGTGGCGTAGGATATTTAGTTGTTCGCTGTTGCCTTCCTAGTATTTTATTGTACAGTATTTTGTCGAAAGGCTAGGCCTCTCACGCCTCGAACTCTAGAGCTAATGCTTAAAGAAAGGAAAATGTAATAATAATATAAAAAAAAGAATCACGGGATTTTTAAACTTTAGTATTATTTAATCGATTGTTGGATCTCGTGTTTATTTTTTCTACAGCTGTAATAGTTTCGTTTTCTAAAGGGTTGTAGTTAGATCAGCTAACTCCCCCATATTATAACGTGCTAGAACAACCTCCGCTGTTACAAAGTGTAAGTCTTAGAAAAAATCCATGATCCCAGATAACTGTTCTAGAACCTTCAGGCAAGTGTAATGAAGGCCAGAGTCACTGACAATTGCGCTAAACCAATCAAAATTGGGCGGCCGAGCTGACGAAGATGCTGTTGCCAGGTTGGCAGATTACACACCAAATGGGATTAATCCTTTCCAATTAGGCTATTGATGGCAACGATTCCCTGGCTCATCTTCATCTCCACTTCGGTGATGCTAACAAGAAATGGAAAGTCCCCTTCGTGGCTGCAAGAACGGGTATGAATTCTGTTTGAGTTTGACCTATACAGACACTGGTGTAATTTGACCTTACAGCTGGGAAAAAGAAATCACATGATGTCGTGAACCGTACGGAAGTACGATGCGTATGATTGGCGTTAAATTTACACGGAGGAATGACATCGTTCGTACCTAGATCCGCTGGTTGCGACATCGCGGCGATGTCGGTTCGATGTAGGCAAACCGCCCGTAGGTAATCCTACCAATCCTTCTAATATCCTATATAAATCTACATCGTATTGACGTAAGGATGCTGGATGGGTCAGAATTTACTGTTAGAAGAAAAACAGAGCAGTGGTCAAGTGTGTGTGAACAATATCAGACTAAAGTCTACCTATCGCCAAGCTGCAAGCACATTTCAAGACAGTGAAATGGTGGTAAATCGATGACTACGTTTGGGCAGTGAAGAATATGGCACGGCCGATGGTAGGAATTAATTCTGGAGAATTCTCTTGAGGCCATGCTCAAGACACTTCGGCTGTGATCAAGACGATGACACTGTCTAAGGTCTCTGAACTTTGATGAGTTATTTGTGCATTCGTGCAAACAGAAACTAAAATCAGTTCTAAATGATTGCTCCCACCCGTTGTTCCAACAGATAGTCCGATCCCAAAGAAGTGGAAGAATACTGTATTTACAAACAAACAGAGAGCGCTATAGAGGATCTTTTTTGCCATCCGCAATTCGAAGTAGCAGTGTTTTCTGATGTAGTATGCGGTTGTTAGTTTTTCCTAATCGATTGTTCTTACAGTGCGTGTGTGAGCAATGTTCTTACTTGTTGGTAATGCTGGGTGAGCAATGTGCGTGTGTGCGGTGTGCGTTAAAGACCTGCAGGTCTTAGATATTGTATTTGTACTGTTAAGTTACTGATGCTGTGACAACCAATTTCCTGGAAACCGGATAGTAAAGTAATATCTTGTATTATCTAATCTTATCTATATTAGAAGTTTCGCTTCTCTTGGCATTTACACCTCACTTTTCTTGCTTTTATTATTCTTGTTAATGTTTTTTCTGTCGGGATTTTAAAAAAGACTTTGCCCGGGAAGCGACCTTGCTAGGCCTACACCTCTCCATTTCCAACTTTACTGTCAAGGTATCTTTGTGTCCTTCACCGTTTTTTGTCCTTATCCGAGAAGACTAGATGCTCGATCCTACCTATCGTAGAACACGCTAACGTTCATTGTTCCACGTCTGAAATATGACGCATGACGGTCAAACCTTAATTTTTGTTTGTATGGTATTTTAAAGCATGATTTTTGTCCGAAATGAATGCATCCACTAACTTATCGACGGTGCGCCAAGTTTCATCATTTTTTTCTCACGTTGTCACCAAGTTTTAGATGAGGACACGTTCACCCTATAACTCCACTGCGGTAAGATTTGACAAATTTAAATCAATTTTACCCATGAAACTGGAGAGTTCAAGGTCCGCAATAGCGTAGTGGTTAGCATCTTCGCCTGTCAATCGGGTGACAGTGGTTCGATTCTCACAAGGGTATTTTTTTTTTTTTTTCATAAAAGTATTTTTTATTGGGAATCAATGTGTTTAACTCTTGTGTTAATCTAACAACAATGACAGGGAATAAATCAAATTTATTTTTGTGTGTGTGTGTGTGTGTATTCAGTCAACACCAACACTGGCGGATAAACCTGTTACCATAATGTTGGCGAATAATGGCAGCCATCTCAAAGGTACGCCTACATGGGACCAGCTACAATCAAAATAGAAGTAGCCATTTATGTAGAATACACCCGTGTTAACCTAGAGAAAACGGCGCACAGAAAAGGCCATTAAAACACGCTTGATCGTAACAGACTTTTAGTGACACACATGTCTGACACCTGCCTTGATGGGTCGTTTTAACCCTATCTGTGAATTTGAAATACACGCATTCTGTTGACCAGATCGATCTCGTCTTTTCTTTTTTTTTTTTGAGGTTGGGGGGGGGGCAGTCTAGCCGTCATAAAGCGTAGGACCCAAATTCAAACTCGCACCCGACTAACCCTTAGGTCTGCCCACTGGATAATCATGTATTACCTTTGTATAAACTTCGAGGGGTCCCTGCGTGAAGACCGTATGGTCAGTTTTGTAAATTTTACAGGAGAGCGATTTGTAAGTTTGACATGAAGTATCAAATGTCTGTTACGACCTTTAAATCCTCATCAATAATTAGGTCAATTAATTCAATAATAGAATTCGCATCAGGTCAAAATGTAGTATCTACCAAGGCGAAACAGAATATGCAAAAAAAAAAAAAAAAAACCGAACATTTTCGAGTTACGGTGTCTGCGCAGGCATCCATGGAGATATTATCCTTGACATGGCCAACTTCTGATCACTTCCTTTATCTCCTCTCCTAACGATGATTCTTTTGTTATTTTATTTCGTCTTCACTCTGCAATCAACAGACGCCATTTCATTTTTTGGTATCAGCTGCACATCCTTGACTTCGGGAAAATATATTGGATTTCGCTTAGGGCATCTAATATTTTGCTCTTCATTTACACTTTGATTTTTAATTCTGATGACGTAGGGGAATTTCCACATAGACCCGAGGAGAACAAAAGGTGCCATCAGTAACTGCTGACCTGTATTCCCTTCCCTTCCCAGCTCCCAGAGTATCCCAGCCCCCCCCCCCATTTCTATCGCCCCGTGTTATTTCACGCACCCCCCCACACTATCTTCATGTTCCAAGGACATGATGACCACGTCACTGACCTTACAGGGATTACACCACCAAGAAACCTGCTGTACCAAACTAGCGGTTGTCCCCTCCTCACCACAGTCGCTCTGGGCGCTGCTGAGCGGTACGTCCAGGGCCATACTGGACGCTCTGCTCAGGGAGATGGATAGGATTGGGGACAGAGTTGACCACATAAAATCTTCCCCACCGGGTGACTTGTCCCTGTACACGTGACATAGCTGGCTGACGGATTGTGGCTTCAGGGTGGTTGCCCTTGGACTCATGTTCTCGGGAGTTCCAAGGCTCTGCAAAGTCGGGGAGAGCAGTTCTGGGGTGACAGTCACCGTACTGGACATCGCAGTCAGACCAAAGCTTTGGGTCAGTTGATTTATCTTGCCCTTAGGGCTGGTCATGGTCACTGATCCCCCGCCTGGGCTTTTGATTTCACAACTGGGCGCACGATCTGGCATGGTCATCGTGTGTTTACCTGGCTCCAAACAGGACTTTGGTGCATTTCTCTTCTGGTTGGACGCGGAAAGCAAAGCCTTGACCAGCTTGGGCGAATTTTGGACAGTTTTACCAGAGTAAACACCCCATTGCTCCTTTTGTCGTTGCACAGACCGTAGGCCTGAAGAAATATTGGCGTACCTGCCTGGAATATTGATCTCTAACCTGGGGAGTTCATGATCATTATTCTTTAACTGACGTCGGGCATGTAGTGTTGAGGGCGACGGGTCATTATGTTCCGGTAAAAGCCCTGGCTCCTTGACCACCCCACACCGAGGTGGTGTATGATTGGGTGATAGCTGATAGCGAGGCAGAGTCTGACAATTTGAAGACCCCATTGCCGCGGTTGTTGTCGATTGTTGAGAAGGTTCTGGGCTCTGTCCGACCTGTGGAACTTGCAGATATATATTACCTGGACTGGAGACTACAGGCTTTGAATGGAGGCGGTCAGGACAGCCGGACACTTCACGGGTCAGGCAGACTAATTCCGGGGAAGGAGAATACAGACAGCTGTCCTTATACACACCAGAAACAAAGGCAGCCCTAGGACTTTGTCTCGACGGTCTGAAAGGATGATGGCTGTGAACAGGAAGTGACAGATCACTTGAATTATAGGCATACGCTTCAGACTTGGATTTGGTAACGGAACTGTCTGGTTGGGGATCCAGTACCGGTTTCTGACCCATAAGCGAAGTCGGACATAAAGCATTACCAAAGCATGTTTGGCTCTGTCTAGAGCGGGACAGTGTGGGCACAGTTAGGTATGGGCCGTAAGTACTCACTGAACGCCTTCCTATGTCCTTGCTGATCTGCGTGTTTTTTGCCATCTCTATTCTATTCGCAGCCGCTGTACTGGACACAGGTGACATAGGCTGAATGTTTCCTGACGGTGGTTCCAAACTCTTCGTTTGTTCCAGCGATTGTTTCATTCGCTGATTTAAATGAATTTGTCTGCATCCGCCGTGACTAAAATTTTCTCTATCACGAAATGGCAGAACAAAACCCGGTGGAGGCGCATTCTTGTACAGGCGAGGTACATAGCTGTCGCCATTCCCACTTGACTGCTCTTTGGCTCTAGAGGGTTGGACGTTCTGAAGCATCTTTGGAGGGTCTTGGCAGTCATTCACTTCCTGAGCCATGAGATTGCCCTGACCTGGATGAGCTAACTCGCACGGCGCGTACGACGCCAAAGACACGGCATGCTCTTTGCTCTGCACATCCATCGAGCTAAACCCACCGAGAGTTTCTTGGTTATCTCTATACGTCAATAAATCTTGACCCAGGTCACCGGTGCTGTCATTGACCCCAGGTACCTCACCTTCATTATAAGTCATTTCCTGGACTTGCGATTTATCCGATAGGTTGGACATCTGTTCATTCCCCAAACTCTGGACATTTTCCGATGGAGGTTTCAGAGCTCTTCCTTGCCCAAGTTCTGACTCGTCTGTCTGTGTGTCTGATGACATGCTTAACAAAGTTTGGAAACTCAGATTCTCGCTCAGCCTTCAACAACGCTAGTCTGTACTTATTACCCACTCACCACTGTGTGGTAACTTTAGTAGCGAAGGCACACGTTAGACTTACAGAGCCAGATGGCTGTACATGTATTTGTAACAGATTTTGTTTTACCAACATTTAAAGAGCTGCGCCATACAAGTGTGAAATACGCCACTCACAGTGCGTGGCATGGATGGAATCTTGAAAACGTCTATTTCCCAATGCCATCCAATGCGTCGAACCGTTTAATACCACACTTTCTTATACTTTAACCAACTTACTGTCACAACACTGCCAATAAATGTATCCTAGCAGCAGACAGCACTACCAAATATTCCCCGAACCGCTCAAGAGATGTGGGAAATTCAGCACAGGCAACACCTAGAGTCAAAACTAGGCTCTGGTTGATATAAAACTCATCTGTCCAGTTCTCAGAGATTGTAATTGCCCCCAACAAGTTTAGTCATGAGCCATGAAATGTTCCACGGGTGGATCATGTTCTAAGCGCACTTTCACTTGTATTACATGTAGAACTGAATACTGAAGGTTTTCAGAAACCAGCCCATAGAGGACAATGACATGGCTCAGATCAACCAACAAAACGCTTGTTCTCTCACATTCCTGAGCTGTTGAAGAAGGCAGAGAGACTGGTCCAGAGAAGCGTTTGTACCCCATGTCACGAGACCTCCTCCGCGCAGGTGTCAATTACTTACGAACGTCAACGCAGTGGTTTTCATAGTATTATGTCTTTGGTACCACAATGATCTCAGTCTGATCATTTGTTCTTTCTCTGTCTATCTGTCTATCCGCCTGTTTGCGTGTTGTCCTCTTTTCTCAAAATTCTAAAGCCTGTGCACGTATTCCCACCCCCCCCCATCCCGACACACACATACACGCAAATACACCCCCTCTCTCTTTCTCTCTCTCTCCCTCTCTCTCTCCCTCTCTTTCTCTCTCTCTCCCCCTCTCTCTCTCCCTCTCTCTCTCCCTCTGTCCCCCTCACTTCTTCATCTTTTATTTAACTCTTGCAAGATTTCAATCCTCCGCCTCATCCTCACTCTGTATGTGTATCAATGGAAGGCACGGCCAAACTTGACTCGGTCCGCAGCTGCTGGTGTCTCTACTGATCTGATCTTACCTACCTGTAGTTTAAGTTAGGACAATTCATTACATCCTGGTCCAATGTCTTTATCTTTGTTCAATGCCTACATTCTTGTCCCTTGTTTACATCCTTGACCCATGTCTACATCCTTGACCCATGTCTACATCCTTGACCCAGGTCTACATCCTTGACCCAGGTCTACATCCTTGACCCATGTCTACATCCTTGACCCAGGTCTACATCCTTGACCCAGGTCTACATCCTTGACCCAGGTCTACATCCTTGACCCATGTCTACATCCTTGACCCAGGTCTACATCCTTGACCCAGGTCTACATCCTTGACCCATGTCTACATCCTTGACCCATGTCTACATCCTTGACCCATGCCCCTAAAGGATAAAACTGAACATGATGGCCACCATCACAAGCTTATGTTCTCTTTACCCGATGTAAAAACCAGTACAGATGATGCTCAACTCCAGTTTGGACCGTTTCCCAGCACTAAGCCAAACTCCTCCCTCTGCATGTATTATTATTCTGTCCAGCAACAGTTTCAAGCGACTGTTGTTGTAAAGTACATACTTGGTACGCTAAGATGTGGGCGGATGACCATCGGGGTCCACAGACGGGAAGATCTGGGAACCCGGACGTCATGTTTGAACAGTTGCAAAACATGCCAGGTGTGAACAACAAAAGCCATCCCGGGGACAATGCATGCCTTCATTGGACAAAACATTGGAGAATTTGTCATATATCTGTATGAATAGTGTCTGGGGGTGAATATGATAATTCAGCATCATTATACCGCGTGTACTGACTTTGCTCGCGTGAAGCAGAGAGATCAGTGCTCAGAGGTATGGGCACATCACTTATCAAAGATACAACGTTTCGACAAGGGGGAATGGTCATGGTGAAAAACCTTTCAGTCAGGTATAACCCGTCTCGGGTAAAAATGTCGGACTGATCCCTCTCTGTTTCCAAAATCTCCTTTGACCTCTCCTCTGATAAATACGTTGGTCTGCTCAGGGAAAGAAGGCCACGCCGCTTGGTTTCACCTCTCTTCTTGACTCAAACGCTTTCTGGGTGAAAGGCCCGATGTTGCCTTGATGCAGTTCGAAGACGTTCACAGTAGACTAGATCTAGATCTAACTATGTCATGTACATGAAATGTGTACTCAAGAACATGCAAAGATTTTGTGTCTGACAGTACACTCCGTTGCTTTCAGACATGGTGTCTGTGTGAATCAAACCGAGAGACAATAGAGGGGAGGTTACTGCATATTATTTCATACTAAGACACAAATTCGACTTATTTGCCCATTTGGACTAGTACGGTTGTGGTTTTTACAAATTAACAAAGTCTAAAAGAAAAATAAAACTGACGATGTAAAGGGTCATGAATGTTTTTGGTTACTCATTTCCAGACTGGTGGATTGCCAGAATATGACAAGGAACTTTTCTGTTTCACCGTCCTGAGAACACCTCCACGGTGATAGCCATCAACATTAAAGAAAAACAAAAACTACGTGGAAAGGGCAAAAATTGATGGTTTGATGAAGACTTGGAAATGTGTGGGAGGACAAATTTTTGTCTTAGAAAGTTGGTAATGGGCGTGGTTGTAGTTTCAAACAAACAGACGTAGAAAATGTGATTTTGGATTATTTTTTTAAAGGGAGGATGGGGAAACAATAGAAATTAAAAGAAAAGAAAAACTTTAAAGGAGACATCATCTTTGCATGGGAACGACAAGATTACTCTGTGTACGAATGGACCAAGGTTCAGTCACTGTTAAGATTTAAATAATTATATCAAATTGATAGAAAAGTCGCTGTTTAAGCAATGTCTGAAAGCTATTAAGTGTTACAGAATATCCGAATCTTCCAGATCTCTCGCTGGACCAGTGTTTCTCAAGGTGGAGGGGGGGGGGGGCGTGGCAATAATTTGGTGGGGCGCGGGACTTCAGAATGAGGGGCGTAGTGACTTTTCATAGAAATCTTCATTTCACAGTGTATTTTAACTTAACCGTGCCGATAAACTGCTCTGCGGCGGGCGTCCATGGTCCCCAATGAAATGAAAAACAAGTGAATAAAACTTGAAATAAACTTTTAATTAAATCTTCTACTGAATGTATACATACTGAAAATATAGATATTTTAAACATCTTTTTGTATAATTATTGTGGTATGAAACTGCTCAGGTGGAGCGAGACAGATGATGATCTTCAGAGGAAGAGTGGATTCTTTCATTAGATGTTTCGGCCTTTCACTTCCTGACGTCTTCTAGAACCCCCGGCCACACTGACGTCACGACTCTCCGTATTCGTTACCCATCTTTTTTTTTTTGTCGCCAAGCTCTTCTTTGGATTTGAACCCCTAGCGCTTGGTTTCTGTTTTTCTGCGCAGGTGTCTTATCCATTTTGCCAAAAGTGCCACTGGTTATATGGTATCATTTTAGGCTATGTGAATTTAGCGTTCATTTCTTTTACACCAAGTCCAGCAGGAAGCATTTTCCGCTGTTGTTGCCATTTCCTTAAGGGCTCTCCTAAGTTTCTTGTCACCTAGATTGAGTTTCTTGAGAAGACAGTACATTAAGAGTCTATTAACTTTATCCAATCGTGGTGGGGGCGCAGGCTTTTTTTTGAAACACTGAAGTGGAACGTGGGACAAGAAGGTTGGGAAAGACTGGTCCGGTACGTTCAATGTATTCAGCATGAATGAATGAGACAGAAAGACACACAGGTTAGGAGACCCAAGGAAAATGATTAACTCTTTGTTAATGATAAATAATACAAGGTCAGAATGTAAGCCGATGCAGAATTTTCCAACCACATTTACCGGTACAATGGCCAAGCTGTCAGAGCGCTTGATCTGGGTTACAGGGTTTCAAACTTAACAAAATTTCCCTGCGTTTTCAGGACACATAGGCCAGGCCTACTTCTCGCTGCCCTGCCTGGGCTTCACTCAAATCCCGTCTCTTACAATGACCTCATTATACTGGAAGCGACGTAAAACTCCTATGAAGCACCCATTCTGACACCAACCAGGTTATATTACACTTTACCTTATCAAGTTCTTTTTTTTTCTTTCACTGTTTCTCTTCTCCTTTTACACTGTCCTCTCAGCCTCATTCTTCTCCCCCTGTTTCTCCTCCTTACACTCAATCAGCCTCACAGTCACTCCTTTTCTCACCCCTCCCCTTCCACTCTCCGCGCCCTCCCCTCCACACACACACACACAGAAAAGCTTTCTGTCTAAGCCCTACAGTTTACATGGAACTCTTTGATAGGCACAAATTTATTGAGTCAGAAATGTTTGGGCCAGGCATGTCCTGACAGCCTCCAGCTAATCGATAATATCCTTTATAGAAATGGAGGCATGTTAATGGATGTATGGATATATAGATAGATGGATGGATGGATGGAGGGTATGGGAGTGGCTGGAATATGGATGGATGGATATCTGTGTGGCTGAATAAATAGCTGACTTCAACGGGAAAATATCTGGGTGGTTGGATAGAGAGAAGAGGGTGGATGAATGAATTTGAGTAGTTTCAGGATTGGATAATTGAGTACATTAGACGGACTAAAATGTGAATTATCACCTGTTATTTGAATAAGTGAATGGAAAACTAAACTGAGCCAGCCAATTCATTAGTGAATAGGTAAATGGTTTCAGAGACGGATCTGTGGTAATCTCATGTAGAAGCGGTTATAATGAATGAGCAATCGATAGCTGGATGGTGATACTGACAAGCGGTTTGAAGGTAAATAATTATACAAATGAATGATAAACACACACACAGAAAATACAAACACAAGCAAAGAGGTCAAACTGCAGAAGTCACAACCGATCCAAAGTTACCTACCCTTCTGGTCCTAGAGCCCATTTTGGCTCCCTGACTTTCCATAGAGGCATTTTCGGACATTAATGCTCACTTACAGGGGCGCTGCTTTCTGTCTTCTCCATAGACTGGATGATCTACACATAACAGCGGCTCTCAACTTGTGCAAGTCACCTCTTCACTACACTCATATATATTTTCACATAATCCCATAGCGCTCCGAATGAAAGTCACACGCTATTCAGTCATTACACACACTCCACTTCGTCTGTCTGTGCTGTTTCAGACAACATTAATCCGCAGCACACCCGGAAGTTTGGACAAATTAGGTCAGCACAGCTACATCCAGCAAAAATTATGAAATTCACTGATCAAATTTGTATGGAAAATAACTTGGCGAAATGCCCTAGTGGGCGCACATTTCAATAGACAACTTCGTGTGTTTACACTCAAAACAATCCCTAATTCCCATTATTTTCGCTCCACGCTGGATATTCTATTATTGTAATCGATGTTCAGACGCGTACATTTCGTATTCACAATAAAGACAGCGAGTAGAGGGTTTGGGTCATCTGTATTCATATACTGACGTTTATCCAGCAGTGTAACCCATTGGGTGAGAAAACTGTGCAGACTTTAGCATAATTATAGTCCGGAAAAAAAAAGATGTTTTGGTGTGCACTATCGGCTCCCAACAAAATGACAATCAAGAAACTACACAGAGAAAATGCAGAAAGATCCAGAACCGGCGAGTAATATCAACTAGTTAATAGATAGTCACCCAATGAAAAACTACTGTCTTGATGAACAGCTTTATTCCAGTGCCAAAAAACGCAAATTTTATGTCGTCTTGAAGTTTCACAGATTCATGAAAAGCAGTGCTGGTGTCGTTGTGGGAATGTTTGAACCAGCCATTATTCTATGTACCCTGAGCCAGTGACGTCAGTGGAACGTACGGATTTACAGAGAAGTGTGTAAATGTGTCTTACAGTGACGTACTGACACACAAGTCACGGTAGTAAACTGTTTTGCCCCCTATATCTGAATAAAAGCAACATTGTTACACACGAATGTATTTTGACAATACTTGAAGAACAATTTGTCATTTGACTACACAACACTTACTCAGCATAGGCCCAGAGGCAAGGGAGAACGCAGAAATGCTCAATAAAAGAATAAAAAAAAACTGCAACAAAAAACAAACAAGAACGTGCTTAAAATCTCCAAAGTACCAGAATATTCCAGAAATAAACATGAATAGCAAAATCCGCGAAGAGAACCCAGAGAACACAAACTTGAATCTACGAGCGACAAACAAGTAAGGCTTGAACGCACGCACCAAGGACCATCTCTGACGAGACGGGCAAGTCTCCTGTCACTGGCAGCACTGCTCGCACAAGTATGATTAGAACATGTGTCGACTCACGGGGAGTTAAACCATTTAATCACTGTCAAACACAAATGTTGCCCAAAAACGCCAGCCCATGATGGCGAGTCAGTTTGTACAATAGTAGAAGGCGTAGACTCTCTGAAAATCTGTTACCGCTCAACATGTACCACGTGTCTGTAACGAGCAATCAGAGAACAAGCCAAACAGAACTGGCAATGGAAACTTTTCAAGGCATGGTCAAATACAAACAATTGAAACTGTGAGCGTAAAGCAAAGGACAAGGTGAGCACTCACACCCCAAAATAACCTTCCTTCTAGTGTACTCACAGATATACACATCTGATCGCGCCACTGACCCCACGCGCTTGCACGCACGTGTCCTTTCCTTCCACTCACCCACGTCAAACGGGCAGAGAGAGAGGCGAAAATGGACGGTTGGAGCAAGTCTTTTTTTTTCTTTTTCAAATATATTTATTGCACCAAAGAGGTATCGATTTTTCCCTTTCATTGGCGCTTTTTCTGCAGAAGAGTTGGATAATAAATAAAGATTTGCACAACAGCGGCGGGAGTTGATGTCTGCTTCAAGATGGGGGAGAGAGGGGCGAGAGTGGGCGAAGGTGGACAGGAGGGAGAAGGTACAAGGAAAGGACACCTGACAACGCCAGCTGGTTCAAGGGGAGGGGAGGGCGGAGGGGCGGGTCTGGCTGGCAAAAAATACTACAGCGACACCTGACACTACCTACTGATGACGGGAACAGACACGCAGTTTTATGGCAATGCGCTGTCTTCAATTATATTGACGATGTGCACATGTTTGAACAATGAGCATGAAAAGGTGGTTACTGTCGACACCTCAAGCCGTGATTTTGCAGGAGATGGTGACAGTCGATGCTTTCTATCGTGACCGATGGCGGCAATACCACCTTGATATTTTTATAGGCAGAATGCGCATGACGTCATAGACCTTTTGTTTTGTACTTCCGCCAAACAAGATGGCCGGGGGATCAGCTGATGAGTGTAACTTCGAGATGTGTCTAGCCAAGTAGTTAAAATGCCTGCTGGTTGCATTGCAGTTGACTGTTGTGACAGGGGTGGAAAGGATGTATCCAAACTGGTCCGATTCCCTACCATCCATGTAAACAAGAGAAAGGAAGTGAAAGAATTGACCGAACGTCTCCCATGTGCTTATACACAAGTGTCATTGTTTACAGTAGTGAACCCGCCGCCGATTGGTTCTCGACGCTTAAGTGGGTCCGGACAGCCAAGAAGGTGGATGCGCATTCTACTTATAGGGACAAATGACACTTTAACTTTGACAGTGTACAGGAAATGGTGACAGTAAATGACATCTGTCCTAACACGTCGTGACATTATAAAATGACATCTGTAGAGAAAACTCACACTGCATGCATAAATTAGCCTTGCTATTGACAAGGTTAAAATCATGATATATGTTTTTCAATTCCTAGCGATTTTCTCAACATCGACGACGTCTGTCTCCTCCATCACCATCCACATGGCACTTCAACACATCAGCTGCTAGATCGGATGTTTGGAAGCTACACACTCTTCAAAAAAACCCACACAACATCCGAGGATCTGGACACAGCAGCCACTCACATTTTATCAAAATGCACCGACTCAAATTTTTGCCAGATGGGAGACTGTGGAAAACCAGAGCCAAGTTCACTGATATAATATCTTTTAGTACAGTCAGAACTCCGGTCAGAGAGCAGAGTAGCAAATAAGATCAACATTCTATTTAAATTTATTCAGCTTTTGTGTTGACAGATTCACACTAACTAGAGTTTACGCTCGTCAGTTCTGTGTTAAACTTAAACGTTCTGAATACAAAACATAAATACAGAACGTATACCCAAACAGGCCGTGAATGGCCCAACATGGCCGGTATCGCGCCGACGAGCCGTAAAATCTAAACTCAAACTGAAACTCAAATTCGTACACAGGAAAATCTGCTTTCCTTACCTTGAAACAACTTCAGATTGACCTACGCTCGGGGTCGGTCAACGAATGGGGAAACCCGAAATACAAAAACAAAAAAAAAACTTTTCTCAAGGAGTTTGGAAAAAATCAGAATGCTACGGATAATAATTATTGATATGCTGGAGATTGGAGATGTCTCACGACGCCAAGGTTCTTATGACCAGACCACCAAGTTTACATCCTCAACTTAAGGTTTATTGCACCTCCCGGTCCAAAAACTGCGTACATACTTGATTTTTTTCCAGGGCCGATAAATCCTACATAAAGTTCTTCTAATTATTATTTACATCAAATTACCGTCCTTTTCCTCCGTCACAGCTGTACTTCAAATGAACCAAACCTTTATAAATACATGCATGGGACAGAACCTTATAAATAAGTTAAGCTTGACTGTGTTTGCACCCGTGGCTAGAAGTTCCATTGCCCCTTGCCAACTCATTTCTCTGACCCTTAACCTCCTGGGTATTAGGAAAGTGCACTCGTTGGAAAATTTAATCCTGGACCTGCGGAGAAACGCTCGGGTCGGGCCAGCCAGAGCAATGAGTTCTTCCGGGAGCTGAGTTCATTTTAGCCATGGGAATGTGCCCCGTCAAAGGGTTAACATAATTAGATCCTTGGGAGTGTGCTCATCTAAGGGTTAACCTTAGGACTTTAGTTGCATATTAGAATGATCAGGTCTAACAATTAAGCCCAAGACTTTCATGGGAAAATGGCGTCTCATAGTTACACCCATTGTAATAACCACATGCAAAGTAGCCGAGCTGTGAAGGGAACGCAAATGAAGAACAATAACAGGAATTCAAGTTTTTAATTCTTTCTCAACATGGCGGATCGAACTGACGGTGTCTCCGCGATTCAAGCTGACGAAATTGTGAAAGTATCAAAACGTAACGGCCCTGTGATTCCCTACAAAAACAGATGCAAGTAAATCGGCAAGCTAACTTGCCGTTTCATCAAGGGACACAGTGGCATAGAGGCAAGGCGCTCGCCTCTCATGCCGAAGGTACCGGGTTCAAATCTCGGTCGCTGCAGGCATATTGGAATTTTGAGATCTTTTTTCATATTCTCCAGACCCTGACCCTATGGTAGATAGGATCGAGCACCTAGTCTTCTCGGATAAGGACGAAAAATTTAGAGGACCCGTGTCTACGTTGGGCACGTCAAAGATACCGGTACCTTGGCAGTTGGAAATCGAAAAGAGAAGGCCGAACAGGCCGCTGCCCGGGCAAAATTCTAAAAAAACTAATCCCTACCACAACAAGAAAAGTGAGGTGCAAATGCCAAGGACAGCCGAACCTCCTTTAAAAAAAGAAAAAAAAAAAAGAAAAGACCCAAACACTCGGCCAGCTATGTTATACATACATCCAGCAATTTTCATATTCTCACTGAGTAGTTTCCATGTCTTTTCCCTAAACACATTTATGGTCCTACTCCATTTCTCATACATCCTAGAGAATGATGATTTGACACAAACATGGAAACAAAGACTGTGTCTCAAGGTCTCTTGAAAAATTAATAGTAAAATCGAGACACCTGCACACAGGCTGACCGCACAATTATGTTCACAGTGTATAATTATTATTGCATGATTTTTTTCTTTCCTGTCCCCAAGGCCAACTTTCGTGTATGTCACCAAAGCGGATGCTATCCCAGATATATGTGCAGTTCCATTTATAGTGCGTCGCTTTCAGAATTAAAGGGATCAGCATTGATTTTCTGGAAAACTCTCTATTGGATTCGTTTCAAATTTTGCCTCGGCTCAAGTTTCACATTAAACCTTAGAGGGGTGATTTGTTATTTGTTAGACTGTGGGGTCATTTTCATTTTGCTGCTTTGCTCTTTGCTAGAAAATAATGATTAGATAGAATTATATATATATATATTATATAAATCCACAGTGCCAATGGTGCAAATCACTACAGTGTTCATCTAGAAAACGATTTGTGGATACTCAGTGAACAATATTCTACGCACTGAAGTACACATAAAAATCGTATTGAAAACAATAATCTAACAAGTAAAAAATCCGTTTCAGTCTCTTGAGAGTGAAATATGAGCTTATGGACACTTTGAAATATATCAAAAACAGGCAGTTATCGAGAAAATCGATGTTGGTTCCGTTCTTTCTAAAAAAGATGCAGAATAATCGGTAACTTGTGTTTAAGAATACATTCCGTCATCAGGAGTGTTGGCCTCTTGGTTACAGCTAACCTGGATGGACACGTTGCTCTGTAACTGACCTGTCCACTGAGTTACAGGCGGTAAGTGAGAGAAAATTACCAAAAATGTGCAAACACAAAGTGAAGCCGAAACTCAATGAAAACGTTTAATTTTGGATTTCATTCACTGATGACGAATCCAGCCTGGTGTTGTCTCTACACCATCATTACAATCCACGCAGTAGTTTGGAGATGGACGTACACAACAACAACATTAACAGCAATAACAACAACAAAAACAAAAACAGCAATGTCAACAACAACAACAAACAGCAGTAACAACAGCAAAAATAATAACAACGACAGCAGCAAACAGCAGCAACAACAACAATAACCACACAAAGTTGGTAATGAACACCATCAAAACTGTGACTACCAACAGACCTTTAGACAAGACTACACAACTTGAGGCTGCCATTTGCCAGACAGACAACAGTGGGAAAATCAACCTGGGGATCACAAACTGACCAGAACTTGCCGTATCCTTAAGAAACAAATCAACAACAAAGTGAACCCCAAAACACCGTCTTCAGGGAGAATTAGAAGTGAATTACTATTGTGTTTACATTCATCTTGATGCCAAATTTCCGCTGCTTCCTATTTCTGTTACCACGGCCGGCAAGTTTTAACTCTAAAATCGTTAGACTGATTTTCTCTCAACATTTTCACATGCCAACATCCCTAGACGTCAGCACTCGCCATTTGGGCATTTGATAAAGAACGTTAAAGCGTTAACACCAAACATATGAGATGCTAATCTTTACAAAGTTTACAGTTACAGATATTTGTAACTTTTCCCTAACTGATGCGGCAAGTAGCGGACAGAGGGAATGTTGGTTTAAATGCCATAGAAATACGGTGGTTATGATTGAACGAGATACTTATTGGGTAAACTGTTTGAAACCATAACACACAGAGCAGTTCGTATTGTGACAAAGTTTTACTTAACGAATAAATCAACTCTTGAGAATCTCTGACAAATGAAAAACTATCCAACTGCCTTTGCTAAACCATCGTGAACCTGTTTGTCCTATTTCGCACACACCTTTGTTTACTCAGTAGTGGGACCCGGCGACAGTGCGCACCACAATGTCGGTGATTCCCGCACCCAGTAAGTGTGTTGGGCCTGGAAGAAACCCACTCGTTACATACAAAGAAGTAGTAGACAAGGATATTGGACCCGCTGTGTTCTGCACGGCGCCCGGGGAATGCAATAGCCCTAACGTCTGGGGACAACTGCTCTGGTCCATTAACTACACCTTGACAGACGCTAACAGTTCCCTTAACTCTCCAAGACCATGTTTAATCACTGTACTGGATTGTCTCCTCCTGGCACTCCGGGCTAAGGACTTTGTCTAGTTACAGGACAACAGAAATCTCAGTACTTCGTAAGCAGCACACGTAGTATCCAACTGGCCAAGGTCCACTTTTACATGGCTATGACGTGAGACGCTAGGCACCACTTTATTTTCCACCAGTTTTCTTTATGTTGTGATTTATTCTATTCCAACTAATCAAACTCTGACAATCAAGTTTGCAATGAATATCCAAAGAATAACACAAGGGACAAGGTGGTCTTGAGGCAAGGTACTCGCCTCTCATGTCAAGGGTCCCGGGTTCAAAACCCGGGCTGTGCAGGCATGTTGGAAATTGGGATTTTTCTCATATTTTCGTGTCCCTGATCCTATTGGGGGGTAGGATCGAGTACCTAGTCTTCTCGGATAAGGACAAAAAATGCGGAGGGCTCTTGTGCACGTTGCTCACGTTAAAGATACTTTGGCAGTTGGAAATCGTAAAGAGCAGGCCGAACAGGCCGCTGTCCGGGCAAAATTGAAATCAAAATTAATAGATTAAAATTTATCCCTATCACCCCCCATATCACCAACGAAAATTTATAATTCATCATTAAATAAATATTATATAATATGTATTCAAATAATATTAGAATACTTTAGAATACAAGTTGTGAGTTGTGAACTGTTGCGAGTTGTGAACTGCGCCTAACAGGCTGCGTTACAACTTGCTCTGAGATGGTGAGAGATAGAGAGAGTGAGAGAAAGAGGGTGAGAGAGAGAAAGAGAGAGTGAGAGAGATGCAAATGGAGAGAACAAGACTTTCTGTAAAGCGCCTAGAGCAAACTCGTTTGGATTAGGCGCTATATAAATGATCTTCATTATTATTATTATTATTATTATAACAACAGCCTTGAAGGGCGCAAAGTAGCCGTTATTGTGTCGGCCAAGCACCATTGAACTCAAAATAAAACTCAAATTCAAACCTTCGCCATTTTGTTGACGCCAGGCATCATTCAACATTTAAAACAGCCAACTTCTTACTCGGCAATGACACAAAGGTTTCCAAGGATGAACGGACTTTAGTTGTGGTCAGACTGTGAAATATTCCAAATTCAATTCGGAATTTATCATAACAAAGCCAAGAGACGCCATCATCGCACTATTCACACCATGTATCAATCCGCTTAGCTATGACCCTGGGCTCACACTTTACAATCCTGAACTCACACTGAAGCTATATTACCAATACACCACCAGTTTGACAGTTATTCGGACACTGGGCGCTTCAAAGAATCCCACTGGAAATTTCGAGTCTTCTACTATACAACAACTGAAAATTGAATCGCTGTTAACATCAGAAAATACATCCTTGCTTTTAGGCACCAAAGAGACATGGAAATGTCGAGAAAAGTGTGTCGTTTCCTACACAAGACCTGAACACTTTTTACATCTGAACTTTGCAAATTGCCAAGCATTTCAGGGTGTTCGGTCTACACTACAGCTAAACATTGAGCAATTTCTAACATCGGCAAATAATCCGAGCGCCCAGGCACCAAAGAGATGTGAAGACATCCTAGAGAAAAGTTTGTATCGTTTCCTATACAAGACCTGAACACTTTTTACTTGTGAACCTTGCAGAATGTCTAGCAATCCAATAGGATGTTCAGTCACAGTTTTTCTATGTCCATAGATCACCGACGTGCATCCATCAGTCAGCATAAATCAATTCCAAGGCGCAGAGAGAGCGCTCGCAGTCACACCCTCGGCCTGATTTCCCTCCGAGTGACCACCAGCTGGGGGGGCAGGGGCCGATTACTCCATCAGGCCTAGAGGACAACTCTTCAGTCCCCGACCAACGCGGATGAATATTTATTTGATGGGTACCCAAGGCGGAGGGTTGTGTGGAGGGGAGTACATTGTCCCCTATTGACCACAATAATGGGACAAGAGCTTGGGAACGGTCAGACACACGGTGTAGGAAACCCCGGGGCGGGGGGGGGGGGGGATTAAGCAGGGAGAGGAACTCTAAGAATCTGTACAGAGTTCTGGTTCCTCGTCTCCCTCTAATCTATACCTCTGACGATATTAGCTTGGCAATGATGGAGGCAGGGAGCGCACTTTTACATGTATGTGTCTAGTGGTCTGTGGGAGGAAAGGGGCGCCGCTGTAAGAGCTAGGGAGAAGATTGTGCAGAGACGTGAGTGAGTTAATAATCCAATAGCGACAGGGAGAAATAGATACATAGACTGGCCAATCTGATGGGAGATAGTTGGACGAAATAGATAGATAGATAGATAGATAGATGGATAGATAGATAGATAGATAGATAGATAGATAGATAGATAGATAGATAGATAGATAGATAGATAGATAGATAGATAGATAGATAGATAGATAGATTACACATAAATTCATAATTAATTACATATGAATTTCTTCACAAAGGGAAGCATGAAATATGAAACTACTTGAAAGCAGGAACACTTAGACTCAATAAAAAAACTGCTGAACCTCTCAGACAACCAGCGGTGTGCACTATAACCAGGCATTTTAACTATATAGTGCCCGACAGAGAGAATGTTGCAAAACAGAAGAAAGGAACGGAAATAGAGGATTCTTAAAGAAATAAAAGAAGTTCTAAGCGTTAACTAAATTATTATGTTTTAACAGTGTATAATAATTATTATAAATTCATTTGTTCTCGTTTTGTTACCGCACATAACACAGTTATTTATTTTGTTTTCTTAAAACGAAACAGAACAAGATAAGTAAGTAAATAATTAAAAAATAATACTCCACAGTACCTTATAAATATTTTTTGTTTTAAATGTGTCATATTATTACGTGAATCTCACAAAATAACCCAGATTTATCCGTGTCAACAGTCACAGGTTAGAAACAGAATTACATCCGAAAGAAATATGAATTGTCCTCCAGACAAGCTCCTTTGGCTGTTCCTTCGTTTAGAAAAGCCCAGAAATTATCAGTGTATAAAGAAAAGCACACAATATCTCCGCCAGCCCAAACGCACACACTTAAAAATGATCAAACCACAACTGGGTGTCCAGATCTTGCGCTCTGAGCCTCCACTTAAATAAGAAAAAGAAAAAAAAAAGAGGTGTTTGAATCCCACAAAATGATCTTCTCATGTCACGTCTTGCTGTGCTCCAAGGGAGGCAAGAGGAGCCAAGGGAGAGAAATCGATGGAAGTCTTGTCTTGTGTACAGAAGCAGTTAGAGTGGCCGTGCTCTATCTGGCTTGCCATTCTCCCCACCATCCGGCCATCTCAATGCTGACCTCACACAAAACTTGCTCCGTGCTTCTGGACACCCAGAACTCAGACTCCTCCAGTCTATCAAATATTCGCCCACGTTTCCTGAGATTGAAAATCTTCAGCTCGACCAACCACCAATGTTAACCAAATGTTTGACCCTATGATAAAGAAACCCACCTCCAAACTGCAAAAGGTTCCGATAGGCGTACTATTTTTGGGTCATCTAGTAGTTCCTTTAAACGCGTTAAATCCCCAAGCGCCAAGTGTACCATATTTGTATAATGTAACATAAACCTGGTACACAGTTTTCTTTTCTGGGGGTAAAGATGGGGTGGGGGTGAGGGGGGGGGGGGGCTTCATTCTTTCTTTTTTTTAAATTTGCATTTTTAGCAAAATCGATTTCGGGATTATTACTAACATTTTTAAAATTTTTTTTCATTTATTTGTCTAGATCTAGTTCGAAATTTGTTTGCGTGTTTCAGAAATGATGGCCATGGCAGCCAATGTCTGGCCTGTTGAGGGTTAAACAATTTCACTTGTATTTTGTTGACCTAACCATTGAAAACACGAACGACCGACTCAGAAGCGGTTTAGTCTCAGATCAATATCCAGATTCTAGACAGACAATCCAGACAGTAAAGTGCTCTATTGTAAATCTGCACAGTCTTTGACTCAGACCTAAGATCATGATTCATCAAGAGTGCTTCACCCCAAGACCAAACTTTGCACTAAGCTAAAGGAATGGTGTGTCTATAAAATCCTACATTTTTGTTCAGAATCGTTACTTTGGCACGGCTTCAGCAACAACTACAACAACAAGAGAGACACAGGATTTTCACGAGACTTGTTCAAATATTTCTACCCATTTTCTGTCTACCGTTAACTAAAGCTATTTTTGTGCACGAAGCAACGTCTGTAACCCTAGTTACGTCTGAACTATTTTGGTACTCGACATACCATAGATCAGCATTAATTTTGTCCCCTGAAATAGCCACGAAAATCAGAGATAAAAATACGCATGTCAGTAAAAAAAAAAATCAGGTTTTACGACATCTGTAGTGAACAGATTTTGTGGCACGTCAGTGATTTCTGTTTGAATCGAGACTGGTTCACGTCCGTGCTGTAGCAGTGCTGTAAAATCACATGCTGGCGGCTAGCTGTGCACAGAGAAAGATACGGGCAGCTAAAAAAAAATACAAACGTTCATTTAAGAGATGCCTTTCTTCATTATCAGAGCGTCTACATTCTCTGCAATTTTTGCAGTCGCTGAAAAAAGTTCAAAAATAGCAGTCTAAACAAATGTATTCTCTTGAGGTTTCTATACAGACATAATGTCTGTAATCGAATATCTCTACAGGCGAATCCGTAGAGATTCTGTCCATGAAACGAGCAGGAAAGGGCTGAGGACAAGATAACTATGTCACATCAGTACTTGTATTCTCTGTCGTCTCTTGGGATGCGTGAGATGGCACGAGCTCGGCTACTTCATCCTCGCGTACTAATGACGTCATGAAACAACGGCTTAACACAGCAGCAGCACACGAACAGAACACACCCACCTCCCTGGACATTTGGTTCACTGAAATTAAACTCGTAAAAAAACGAACAAGAAAAAACAAAACAAAACACGTGAAAAGCGGAGTCATTTCCAGAGTGGTTGATGGTCGATAAATGTTGGGACCTGTCCAGGAAATGACGACACAAACAGGGCCTGGACAAATTTGGAATGTTTTATCTCCACCTCAACTTGAAGTCTCCTGAGGGCAGATCATCAAATCTGACCAAATGCTGTTTCCATAATAATGAACTACGGAGTCAAATGAGATGAACTTGCACTGATCCACAAGCTTGTATCCAATGAGCTACGATGGGCCAGTTGCCGTACGCAGAGAAGCAAATAAACAAATCGAAATACAGGGCGAAAGTCGAATCAACGTGAATGTTTTATTGCTCTTATCAAGTCTGCGATCTCGAGGACAAAAATTGAGACTGGTCGGAATTTCTGTAGAGAATAAGCAGTGGTAGGGAGTCTCTCGGCATGATGGAGATATACCTAGCGTTGTCTGTCTGTGCCGTGCAAGACAACAAGGGTGCATTGGTACGCCCTGAGGGTTGGCTGGGGGAGGGTGGGGGGGGAGTAGAAACAACGGTAGAAGAGAAGGGTGTGGGTTAAAAATGGTCGCCTTGCATTCTCAGATGGCCGCGGTGGATGCCGGACCTTGACACTTAACGGCCAATTGGTAAAAAAACAACTATCCAGCGAAGGCAGCGATTGTCTCGCCACCAGTGGCTGTCGCTCCTACCCCCCGGGCCCCTTCACCCCAGTCTGAAACACAGGAAATGGGAGCTTTTGTGACGACTTGTAAAGGTCATGACAAACTAGTGTTTGCCTTTGCTCCCTGCACACTAAAAAAGAAAAAAACAACAAAAAGTACATCTCCAGGACTTTTTCTAGATGTAGCTGTGACTCTAAGCATACCTGTGAGCAACGGAATGATTCAGAACTGTTTAAAATGCTTTGCAAATGCCCAGACAAAATTAAAAAAAAAAACAAAGGTGCACGGTATAGTTCCAAGCCTCGCGTAAGAAGTAATTCAGAAACTATGCAATAGAACATAAAGGAAAGTGTCGTTTCTGAATTATTTCTTGCGCGAGGCTTTACAACATACAAATTTTTCTTTTTGCTACATTTTGATTTTGTTTCAAGCCTTGCTGCGACCCCACAGATTTTCTGTCGTTCTTTGATAATATTGCAAATGTATAGAGTGCATGAACCTCTCTGTGTCAATGTCGGGTCCTCACTTTACACTCTATACAATGTGTGCCATGTGTCATCGGCAAATCCAAAAAGACAAGAAAATCACTTAAACGTTCTTACAATAAATTTTTACCCTATTCCCATATGTTGCGGGTCTTTTCGACCCCGAAGACTTGAGTAATGGAATATTATTTTTGTTCCACGCTCGGCTTGCCTTGCCGGTCTCATCGACCTGAGTGACTTCTGTAATGGACACGAAATTGTCGACCGCTTTTACGAGCATGTTTGTGTATCAAACGTGACCTGGGCGGTGAGGTCCATGGAGGATACGTGAAATTTCATGAACATTTTTTTCCGAAGTAATAAAGAAATTTCAAGAGAAGAAAAAAACAACAACATATCATTTCTTCGGTCTTTTTACATCTGGACGGATGAATTTCTTCCGAATTTAGTTGGGCCAAATCGAAATTCGCATTTCAGTGATCAGTAGTGACCAGTTACCAACTGGCTGGAGATGAAGCGTCTATCCATACAGGCCAACTTCTCACCGACATGCCCCCACCCCCAAACCCCCATCCCCTTTCCTTTCCCTCTTACTCTCTTCATTTAGTATTAAATGTCAACAAGTTCAACTTTTAAGAAACGTCTGGAAACGCACCTTTTTAATTGACAGAATGCAGCCCGAGACACAAAATACCGAGACGCACCATTTCCTTCTTTCACTACAATCTCCACAACTTGCGCGCGTATAAACACAGTGAGTACTACTCACAGAGCTCTGCGGTACTAGTCTTTTTCATTCAATTATGAAAGGTTGTGGTGAGAATTATTACACTATTGACATGGATGATACGCACGGAAGTGGACGGACGGAATTTGGGCAAATTGAACTGTCAGGGCATCATGTGTCCCGGATGCAACCACGATTATGTTTCTATCTGTTGTCCCACGTTTAGTGTGTCCTTTGTAGTGGTCAGCTGAATGTGAGTTGAAGTAGGCATTAGTAGACATCCTTCAGTCTCGGAAGACTATGGGGTTACGCTCTGTATTTTTCCTGGTACAGCGTCTGGTGTGACTGGCCAGTCCAATGCGGGAATGGCAGTCTCTGTGGCAGAGGGCACAGATGAAGTCTGAGGCTGATCTTACTGCCTGGAATGCGGGTTTTCTTCCTCTCCTCTTTGCCTCTTGCAGTTGAAGAGTGACTGTAAAAAGCGTCCAGTCTGTGTTGGACGGGATGATGTGCTGTAAAACTGTTACTTGTTATGATCATTATTATTCTACCGTTATCAACTCTCAGGCTCTGAACGCTCGGAACTATCCAGAACAAGCCCTCATGTGCTATTCCCTGTTAATGTTCTCCCCCCCCCCCCATTCCCCGGTTTAAAGACA